>NJDC01005605.1:87556-101629 GCA_002245475.1 Calephelis virginiensis
ACACACACACACACACGCGCGCGCGCATAGACAGGGAGAGAGAGAGGGGAGGCGAGGAGGGAGAGGGAGAGGAAGGGAGATTGAGAAAATGATAGAGAGGGGGGAGTCAGCCCACGTATCCTACGTATGTATTACGACGTGAGAGAGAAGCTTGAACACTAGTCCCACCGTACAATTGATTTATTGCCTTTGTTATTATTTTGTGCCTGTTTTGCTTGAGTTCAATATCTAGATATTAAGACGCAATTTTTAGTTTCAAATATAATCAATTTAATTTATATAAAGCATGTGAAATGACATTTCATTTAAGTTTAATTTTGATATCGTGTATTGTTTTTAATTTTAATTTGATTATAATCTTGATTTTTATTTTAATGTGAATTTTAATTTAAAAAAAAATATTTTGATTTTAGTGTTGTTTTTTATTTAATTTAAATTTATTTATTGTTGTTTAAAATTATTATTTTCGGCATAGAATTATGTTAACATGTAATTAATTATTTTAAACGTATATGGATCTTTGTTGTCCAAAATTAAGAATTTATTTAAATATTATTTGTGAAAACAAATTAAAAAAAAGAAGAGAAGACAATGGGTACAAGAGCTAAATTATCCTTCCATTTAGTTGTTTTATAACATTCCTTCCTAACGACGTTTCATCTGCTCCTGACGCGTCGCGCGTACGTACGACCTAGAAACACACTAATCCGACGCGTGGGGTAGCGCATGACCCCCCTCCACTTTTCCCTCGTCGATCTGGATCGACAGTGAGACACGTGGGATGCGTACAATAGCGTTGCGTAAGATAAGTGTGTTTCTAAGCCACACGTTTTCATATATTCAAGCCATTTCAGACGTCATCATGCATCGTATGCGTTGCGTACGTGGTCTCAGTCTGTTTCTACCTTAAAATGTACTTTCTGTCTATAAAATCTGTACTTCTTGTCGTCAGTTTTGACACATTTTTTACATTGCTTGATTTTATATGACCCTGCTAGATAAATGTTTCGACTCATAACGATCTTTCTCATTAATAAAATAACAATTTACAAATTATATAACACTAGCTTTTATTAGCGGTTTTAATCGCATTTCAATCATTAACAAACTTTCATAGTTATACCTTACAATATTTTCTGACGAAAGTGTAAAAAAACTTACATCCGCATTTATGATAAAAACTAGCGGCCTGCCCCTTCTTGGCACGGGTATGAACTATATACATATAAACCTTCCTCTTTAATTGCTTTATCTATCAGAAAAACCGCATCAAAATCCGTTGCGTAGTTTTAAAGATTTAAGCATACAAAGGGACATAGGGACATTCCACTTTTCCAAAGTTTTAGTTTCAAAGAGCATTTCACCCAAAGAAGACATTGATATAATAAATAAATAAATAAATAAATATCCCTGAACAAGTTACACAAATGGAATCGTATCCCAAAGTAAGCAAATTGTATGCTTGTGTTATGGGTATTAGTCAACTATAGCATAACTAATACATAGAAATACTTATTTAAGTATTTTAGTATTTAATAAATAATTAATAATATTAATATTTATAATTTATTTAATAATATTAATAATTTAGTATTCAATAAACACCCAGACCCAAAAATGCAGACATCCCAATGTTCACCACACACATGTCTACCCCCGTCGGGAATCGTAGCCGAGCCTTGCGGTTGTTCAGTGTAGTTAGGCGTCGCCTTGACCAACGAGGCGATCTCTATCTTTACTAGATTCTGGTAAGAATACTTTTAAAATGATTATTTTGGAACTTGAACTAAGATTATGCCTCTGTATTCTAGCGGTCTAGGTATGGGACTTGAGGGTATGAGGTCCCGGGCTCGAATCCTGGGTCGGGCAACAAAAATAAAATGGGGTTTTTCCAATTTTCTAACAAAAAAAAAGTTGCTATGAATTGGAAATGTGCCCGGTTGGCGATCGGCTTGCCATCTATCACATTGTGGGACTTAGTATCTTCGGCTAGTCGTGGATGCCTTGGTTGTGCCTCTGCCTACCTCTTCGGGGAAATGGGCGTAAATCCTTTTTACAACTTGGAAAAAGGAGAAGGAGTTATACGTACAAATCCTTTTTTTGTCAGTTAATCTACTTCTTCATTCGAAATGATTCGTAATGATTCGATATAATTATTTTTTTTACTAAAAATCGTTTCAGCAATTCAAAGCAGCGTACTTGGAGTGTTGGCGCTATCAAGTGAAAATATGGTCTCAGAATTTTCGTAGCTATTGAATTTGGTATGAATTGCGTTTAGTTAGTCAATTTTAATGACATAGAGTATAATTTTGTTCAGCCTAAGTGCACAAATTAAGTATTCATGCAGAAATTAGTGATAATAATAAATATTACTATGGAAATTAGAGTACCATGTATTTCCTCGTTGTTGTCAAATCTCACTATGTCAGCTAAAGCAAGGCAAGTGCTCTATTCAAGACCGAGGTCTTTACTTGACATGACTTTCTACAACGCTTAACTTGAATAATTTATGCCCAATTATTTTGTTAAATCGGTAACTTGAAGCGAATTAGAACTTGACACATGGTAAGTATATGCCAATAACTAAAAAAGGAGCGTTCTTTCGATTTGGTCACTTTGCCACCAAGTCTGGATCTGATAAAATCCCAGGGAAGCCTAGAAAACTATTAAATTTTTGTCTACTTTTACGACTTCTATATTGAAGTCGGAGCAGGTTTTTTAAGTGAAAACTTCTTTAGTGGCGTTGCGCACTTTTTTTTGCTTCTTATTCAATTACGATCGTCAGATCGTAAGACGGCGCAGGGCGCATGCGTGAATAAGACAGCGCAAGATCTAAAATAAAACGTAGATTTATTCCTGATTTGCAATGGATAATACGCCGCAATATACCTACCATTACATTCTCACAAGACAACATGATAGCAGATACGTTTAATATCAACAGACATTGCTCTATTTGTTCCATTTTGAAAATAAGCTTTATGTGTAGACGAGCAATGTTTGTTATACATATAATATGACGACGCTTCTATCCGTCATGTATTTTGTCAAGCCAAACGCAGGTTATTAATATGAAAATAATGTTTGTGCATAAATGATAATACTTTCATACTCATAAATTAAAGCAATTCGTGCAAAATTATTTCCTAACCATTCCAAACTATCAAAAATGCACAACATTAATATTCAAGTTGTCACTTCTACCGGCACTCCCGGACTGCAACCCGTCTTTTTTGTTACGGTTTTATTGTGCTTAAATTAAATTTATTACTTTTATTACATCGTCTCAATTTTTTTGGTCTGTGTGTCGCATGTCACGTGACGGTGACATTAGAGCAACCGAGGCCAATATGGCGGCGTCTATAGTAAACTAGTCTAGTTATAGATCAAGTTTTACTTTTACCGTGGTATCATAAAACCACACAATCCTTTATTTTATTATCTTGTTTAAGTAAAATACAATGATCAGGAAGATAATACACGTTAATTAAGATGTTAGTATGTTATAATTAAGATTTAGGAAAGGCAGATCTACAGTTTATGCATGTTTTAATTTGGTAAAAAAAGTAACTGTCTTAATAATAAAATGTATCCACTCGCTGTGTTTTTAGATATGAGTAAGGCATTTGATTTTGTTTCACATAAAATTTTATTAAATAAACTTGAAAAATATGGCATTAGAGGCAAATCATTAGAATGGTTAAAAAGCTATATAGAAAACTGGAAACAGGGTGTTCAAATATCGAAAATATGTGGTAACCGTAAGAAAATTTATACTTTGAATTATTTTCTTAATAACTGCGGTGTATCACAAGGTATTATTTTAGGGCCATTACTTTTTTTAATTTATATACATGATCTTCCTGATGCTATCAAGTATGATTTTATTTTATTTGCAGATCTCTCTTCATCAATTGTAAACGTAAAAATAATTTAGAAGAGGAAACATCTAAAACTTTGACTAAAGTTTCATCATGGGTTTTATCACAATAATAATTCAAAAATAAATCTATCCAAAACAAAATTAGTTGAATTTCAAGCGCACTATAAAGAGAATAAGAAAATAAACGTAGTTTTAAGTAATATAAATATAGAAAGTGTAGACTTCACGAACTTCCTAGGAATAAAAATTGATAAATTCTGTAACTGGAAAATGCATATTGAGTCTCTTTGTAATAGAATTGATAGGTTTTTTTTATGTTTTAAGAAGAATTAGAGAAGTGACAGGCTTACAAGCATCTCTATTAGCATATCATGGATATGTTTCCTCTGTTTTGCAATATTGAATCGCCATTTGGGGAAATTCTGTAGATTTAATTAGAATCTTTAGAGTTCAAAAGAAGTGTATAAGAGCGATATGTGATGTTAATCAGATACATTCATGCAAACCACTTTTTTATTTACTCACCATTTTACCTTTATCTTATTTATATATCTAAGCAGTATGTGTATTTTTTAAAAAACACCATCATTTGTTTCAAACAAATGCTGAAGTGTTAGGAAATTCACATTTAAGAAATAGTGCAAAGTTGCATGTGCCTTGCCAAAGACTTAATACTCGTATCTATAAAAATAACGTATATTGCATGTCCATTTGTGTATATAATCAAATACCTGATAGTTTCAAATCATTGCCTCCAAAAAGATTCCGAAAAAAGCTTTTCGACTGGCATTTACATAAAACGTATTAAAGTGTAAATGACTTACTTGCAGAAAGGATTGATTGATAATATATGTAATATAATTAATGTTAACAATTATAAATATGAATGTCTTGGTTGCCGAGGAGTTTGTTTCGCCGTTTCTTCTCCTGTCTGGCTAGGTTTGGAAACGGTAGTAGTGTATGGTAGATAGGGTAAAACTCGATCGTCAAAATTTTTGCTTAAATTAATAAGTGCTAACCTAGTAATAAATGTGTTTAAACGAATGTATATGTTAAAATATATAAATAACAAAAATAAAAAATACAATATATTTAATTAAGTTAGATATTTGTACACCACAATGTGGTAGAATATGTTGGTATGAATAAGTATTCTGAAACAACTTTTAAACACACATATTCCGCAAATGTATAAATTTCATTTCTTGTCTGCCTGTCTGCATTTAGCTTGCATTGGGTCTCCCAGACTAACAGAGTAATGTACACAGACTGTGTAGGACAGACAGCTTGGCTCCGTGCCTGGCACCATGTCAGATAAGACCATAAGTGAAATAGGTGATTAGCAACCTGATTGCTATATATATAGTGCTGTACAGCAAAATTCCCGGGTAAGGATTTAGCGCTTTACTTATTCCTGCCGCCATAATTAGTGTCATGTTCTGATCCAGATAATAGTGTTAGTAGATTTCTTTAATAGAGAGAACACTCCGGCCAGAACAGCGAAGAACCTGTAACATTAACGGTGTCCAAAGGTCACGGATGTCTCTTACCATTAAAATAGCCGTGTGGTCGTTCGCTGTCTTATTCTGTAAGGCTTATTAGGTAATATTTTTTAACAAAAAATATTTTTGTCTCTATATTTTATATTCTATATAGTAGACTTGGCAAGTACTAAGCCGTATCAAATAACTCCAAATACGATAGGACCAATTTCCATTTCCACTCACAACATTGGAAATTATAGGAGTTATTTGGTATTAAAGGAGGTAATCATATTACCTTCCATTTCCATCATCACATGACATCTATTACATCATAATATTACATTTTCCCCCGTGTTGGTCCGGGTTCCTTTGCAGAATAGACCATCTGCCTTCCTGTCAGGCAGCTCATAAAAGGCGAGCATAAGCTTACCGTCACTAAGAGCGTGACAAGTACGAGTATGTCACCACCACCTAGTAGTAAGTAACTAGGTTGTAGAGTTTCGCAGTGATTCATCCGGGTTACCTATTCCTGCCGCCATAACTTCATGACATGTTCCAGTTCGGAGGGTAAGGTAGCCGGTAAACGTACTTTTGCTCGAGGCCTAACATCCCGACCTCAGGTTGGCAACGCATCATTACCACCTTTGGTGTCTCTAGGCGGCGTGAATTTCTTACCATCAGGAAATCCGTCTGCTTGTTTGCCTTCCAATATCATAAAAAAAAAACATTTACGTCCTGGTTGCTAGGTTTGTTTGCCGTTTAGAGGAACTAACTGGCTAAGTTTGGAAACGGCTAACTAAGAACATTATATATCTAGGTTTATTAAGCCTAATCATTTAAAAAAAAATCTAATAAATTATAAATATTGTAAAAATATGAATCACTAATTTGTTAAAGTATTAAATTTTCTGTGATGGTTGGAGTTATCGGTTTGTACCTATAAATTTTAGAATATTTGCACACCATAATTTGGTATGACAAGTTAGTAATGTTAAATATTTTTGAAACAATCTCCAACACACATGTTCAGCCAATAAATGGTTTCATTTCATTGTCATTAAACATAAGTATAGGTATGTCAATAATTAAGCCCTAATTAAGGATAAAGTCTTCAACACAGAAAAAATATATGTAGTTATTCAGTATAACCCAAAAACACTAGTCAGATTATGACAGAATTAGTCTGGGACCACCTCACTCAAGTCAAATCGGTTTACTATTAGGCGAGTAATCGTGTAACAAACATACTACGAGTATATGTACGAGGGCCCGGAAAACCCGTTCGTTTTGATTAAACTTTTGGAACGGCTTAAGTTGTTCAAGTGTTAATTATTTGTTGTGTTTGTTACCCTTCAATCGGTTTAACCCGTATATTGGATATGCTTTTCAATAGGCTTAAGCCGGTTAAAAGAAGTTGGTTTGTAAAGGGGTTTTGAAGGGGTTAAACATACAGTCGAATTAACAACATCCTCTCTTTTTTTGAATAGGATGAAACAAGCTGAAACAGTCGCGGATAGCTGCTTTAAAATACATATAAAAGACTTACATTGCAAGTTAAATAAAAGCTTGTAAAAGTTAGCAATCAGCGATAGTTGATACTCGATGAACTCGATACTCTCGTCCTACTCCTTACGAGACTTGGCGTGAAATATGTATTTATGTATGTATGTATGTATGTATGTATGTATGTATGTATGTATGTATGTATGTATGTATGTATGTATGTATGTATGTATGTATGTATGTATGTATGCATGTATGTATGTATGTATGTATGTATGTATGTATGTATGTATGTGTGTAAGTATGTATGTATGTAATCAGTAATAAAATGTGATCGACTGTAATGTGAGTGAAGTAAATTCAAATAAAAAAATGTGTTGCATATATTTGCTAGATATAAATTAGCCATGAAGAAATAGATATCGCACATTTTTTTTCAACAATAGTGTCAGATGTAAAATAAGCCTTTATTTTGCTGATTCCAAGGAAGGCTGACGCGGAATCAGCAAAATAAAGGCTACCTGTTATAATAGATTTTCGCAAAGTTACGCCTGATAACACGTCAACGACAAGCGCTGATGTTATGGAGGCGGGAATAGCTAAGGCGGTGGTACGATTTCGGGGAGTCGCTGCGAAACTCTAGCACCTAGTCAGATGTCACGGTGTTAGTAATAATTAGACTTTTACTAACTGCCTAACAGGAACGCCGATGGTCAATTCTACAATGGAATACGGTCCAACACGGGGAAAAAGTTGGCAAACTTATCGCCCAACAGGCACATATTCAATCCCAAGCAACGTTGTTTTTATTAGAAAATTGAAACAAAAAAACAAATTGGAGTTTGAACCCGAGACCTAATGATATCAAGCTCAATAATCGAATCGCCAGACCAAAGGGGCAATCAATTTTGCCATCTTTCTGATAATGCAAGCTACATAATAACGTAGTCGGTTCAGGGCTAGAAATATCGCCATACACAATCTCGGTCAGGAGAAAAAGGTTAGGGCTGTGTGATATATTGTTATTATGACTTGAACGCCTATCGTAATGTAGCGCAAGATAACAACGCACTAAGGATAGGGTTTCTTGACTTCTCTTATAACACAAGATATGCCGTACATTATGGCAATTTCTTAATGTGCATTTTATTAATATGTCAGGTAAATCTTGAAGGTATTGGTTCTCATCCAGTATATTTTTAACTAGCTACTACTCCTGGTTTCGCGTTGAGTAAGTATTATAACTATTATTATACGTTAACAATCAACAAAAGCAAAACAAATAAAACATATAATCCAAATCATAAAAGTTAATGCATATGTAGAGTTTAAGCGTATAACATCCAAATCGTAAAAATACTTTAACACAGATATGTAGAGGCTTTCATTTCAATGAAACCACAAAAAACTGCGGCTGTGGAAGACGTTGTGTGTGTGACGAAACAATACTTTCGTGCCTTTGTGCCATGGATGCCACAACTGAAATAGTTGTCCAGAACGATATGAAATTCCTGGAACAATGTCGAGTCGCTGGAATTGTTTTTATGACATAACTTTGACAGCGGAGCGATGCCTTTATTTAAAACGTAGTTTTCAACTATTGTACGGATTAAAGCATTAAAATTATTATATTGAATCATTAAGTAAATTTTCAGTTGACCATAACTTATTTTTCCCTTGAGCAATTTTGACAAAACAAAGTTTTAACATCGCTCCAAATAATATGTAATCCATCTCGGAAAACTGCGTTCAAATCAGTAGGGTTACCATTGAACCTAGATTTATGCAATCGGTATCGGTAATGGATAATAATATGATATCCTTTTAGATACTATTGAATACAACACTAAGAAATTATTATTATTTATAAGAAACAATAAAATATTTTATCGGAATCGTTGAATTTTTTGTAACCAAATGTTAATAATCCGATATTACTGTGTTTCAGAGTGAACCATCCGATACCAATTTCAAATGTGCATGAAATCGGGCTTCAATAGTAACCCTCCTGTTTAGTAGTTTTGAAATATAACGTACGAGACCAAAGAGAAAAAAACTCATGAAATTGATTTTTTTGGTTTCTGTTACTCTGTTTAATCGCCCCCAAACAGTTTTATGGAAAAATTTAATTCAATTCATTTATTGTTATAAACAAAAACAATAAGTGAGTTGAATTGAATCGTTTAATGTACAGACACTCGATTTTTACTGTCTTATTATATTATAACGATAAAGAATTTTAAAAGGACTACGGCTCATTCTTATTGCAAAGATTTGAAAAACTCGAAGAGAGATAGGTAAGCTGCATTAATACCTAATTTATATGTATTAGTTGGGTGTTGTTGAAGAACACCTGTCTAAGACTACCGGCTGACCCGACAAACTTTTTACGTCCTTAGTTTGATGACATACCGACAACAACGCTACCTATTGCATACAGCTGCGCTATCAAACTGATATATAGAGAATCCCATGATTAGCCGAAGACAATAAGTCAGTCAATCCCACAGTGTGATTGCCACCTGCAAGCCTATCGCTATCCGGGCGCATATCCAAAGGCATTTTTGGTCAGAAAACTGGAAAAATCACATAATCTTTTTATTACCCAACCCAGGAATCGAACCCGGGACCTTGTGAAGTCAAGTCCAACACCTGAACTGCTAGACCAAAGAGACGATATACAGTTTTTAACCGATCTTACAAGACGTTGAGCAGGAGTTAGGTGACAAACAAACGTAATTATAAAACAGAAATATTAGTAGATATATTGTAACTAGCTGCACCCGCCACTTCGTTCACGGTTGTTGCAGCGATTAAAATTAGTTAATTGGCAGTAATCGTAATAGACTGACACACTTTCGCATTCACAACTCGTAGGGCTGGATTTAGAGATCTGGAAAAATTGTAAAAAAAATTCAGACGAATTTTCAATCGAAGTTTAAGAACAATATAATATGTCTGTACAAATTACTGTACGTAAGGGTAATACAGTGAAAAGTATCAAAGGACGAGATAAATAATAATAAATATAATAGATAATAATAAATAAATAAATATCCCAGGACAAGTTGTTGAATCTAAAACCAAAGTGAGCAAATTATATGTTAGTCAACGAATCCAATACATAGAAATACTTAAATAGATAGGTACCTGAATATTTTTTTAATGAACACCCAAACCCGGAAATGCAGACGTCTAAATGTTCGTCACACAAACATATATCCCCGTCGGGAATCGAACCCGAGCCTCGCGGTTCGTCGATGCAGTTAGGCGTGTACCTTAGCCACTCGACTAACGAGGCGGTCGAGAAGAAGTAGATTACTATTGTTTACGTAGTCGGAATTTAAAAGAATTTTTTAACAAAGTCTCTAGTGTAACTCGGGGCTTTGGCCCCCGTTGCCCTCCCTTAAATCTAGCCCTCTTAATTCGTGCGATCTGAATTAATCACAGGTTCCAAACACCAGCATTCATATATTTCTTTACATTCCGGTTTTGATCGCCTCTGTGGTCTAGCTGTCCGGCGTCGGACATGACTTCTTGAGGTCTCGGGGTCGGGCAACGAAAAAAACATGCATATTTTAAATTTTCTAATAAGAATAACTTTGCACGGAATTGGATATATGCCCGGTTGGCCATAAGATTGCCACCTATCACGCTGTGGGACTAAGTATCTTCGGCTAGTCGTAGGTACTCTAGTTGTGCCTCTGCCGGCTGCTTCGGGGATATGAGCATGAAGATACTTACTTTTTACTTAAGTTCCGGATTTCAAGTTATTGGGTCATATTATTATAGTAAGTGTTGTTATGTCTGTAATTGTTAAACAACATTAAATGTGTGTTTGAAAAAATATGGGACAAACCGCAAAACATAAAGACATACATACGAAATGTACGTATGTCTGTATGTTTTGCCAAGTCCCTTATGGGATAGGCAGAGAGTATCAAGTGCCAAACCTCACAATTTTGACAAACCGCAAAACATATAATAAAAAAAATAAAAATGATAAATGAAATCAGACTATCGATCAAAAAAAGTGTAAATTATTATAAAAAAAATTATACTTTGACTTTTATCCCTTTCCCTCGGCATACACATTAGTAAACGGAGAAAAAGTAGCCTATCACCTTTTTCGAAACGTAAATTACCTGCCTGCCAAATTTGGTAACGAATTACGATCGATTAACTGAAGTCGGCGTGAATCACAGTCGGGATACAGAGAGAAAGACAGAGACACAGACAGACAGACAATAATGATAAAAGTATGTTCTGCTATGTGCTTTTAATCTACTGCGCCTATTTTTTGAAAGCATTTTCAATGTTAAAAATTCATTTTTCTGCAGTTTAATTATAAGTATTAATACGTTTAAATTATAAATTTGCTGTAGTTTGAGCAGAAACTTATTTTTCTAAACTTGCACAAGAATTTCGAACATTTTCGCTTTCATTCAATTTCTTCGTTCTTCGAAGATCCGAGTCGAGATTTCTAGTCTAAAGCCATTCAACATAATTGCCGATTCACCCTCCGCTATCACCAAACCTAATAAGCCACTCTCGAGCTAAACGTTCTTTTTATCCAACTAAAGAATATATTTAACGTTAATTTCTGTTTCGATTTCCACAGAGTAAGCTTTTTTAGCGTTCGACGACGAATAGATATTTTTTCTGTCTTAAATGCTTTATGCCTATAAACACTGAACCGTCCACCATGAGTGCCGGTGACAATGTACATAAATATCAATGTGTCAGGTGAATAAACAGACTTGGTGCCCTAACACATTATGTTCACAAGGACCTAGATCCATGTCAGCCCTTGATCTAGCATAAGATATATACATACATAAATATCTTCACGCTTCTGGCCAGGCATTGAACAGATAGCCAAGAATCGCGATCCTAGCAGTAGTTCCTCCACATTCGATAATTTTTTTTCATACTAACATACAGGTTTCGGAGACTCTTGACACCACCTTCGGATAACACCCGAGCGATTTAATCGTAGAATATCAACCTTAGTCTCCCCGGGTACCTACGTTCGTCCACGTTCGCATTGTATATCTGTTTTGTCAATATTTCATCTGTCATTCTTTCTACAACCAACGGAGTAAACCTTTAACACCAACACTTTTTTTCAATTCAACTCTTGTTCGGATCTCACTGTTATGAATGCGGTCAGCGAGCGTAACACCACCGACATAAGATATGTGCGGGGGTATTCCGCACCAATAGACCTAAGGTAACACTTGGAACCCTACGGGTAGGCTGTGATTTTCTTAAAGCTGATCAATCAGGTTCACTTGACCAATAAAGGACTCGAATGTGTCTTACTTAAATTTGAATTGCCAAATTGTAATGTTTACTTCTATGAACATTCGTTAAAAATGGTCCGCGTTAATACTTCACTTGTTGTCACCCTACATCGTACCTCGTGCGAGTCATGGCATCACCAACCTACGCATGTGGTTGCGGTCAGCGTTTACGTTATAACTATGTTTTTATGTCTATGTATTTTGCGACTGATAAAAATTACAACTTGCAATTTTGAAATTTTTTATTACTTCGTAAATGGAAATTATTATCGATTCCCTATCATGTCTCAAAATTTAGCTAGTCCTTAAAATATTACCCTGTATATATGCTACACACATCACATATTGATACAAAAATCTTTGTATTCCATCCATGTGTAAAGGTCGTGTTGAGAACACAGCAACGTTAGCTGCTGAACAATCCTCTGCTGTCATATTTAAGGGGCCATGTATGCAGAAATACGTCAGCAATATACTGTTTTTTTCATACAAAGCAATTATAGATCTTGGCGACAAAAATACATACGATTAACGTTAATATGCTTTATAAGACTAGTGTTTCCAAAACACGATTCATTTCACTTTGTTCGATAGGAAAAAATCAAAAGTTAACCCTTTTTTGAAAGCAAAACCCAACTGTCTACTTCAATTATGAAAATATCGACACCAGATTTAACATAAACATAGATAAGTATTATACCTAAAAGATAACTGTTTCAGTTTTTATATTTTTTTTCAAATTACTTTTATAGTGTCAAAAATAGTGATTTGGCGCTTAAGACATTTACTTTAGAGCGCAATATTTCATAGTAATCATGGAACGGAGAGTGCGCTGATTGGCTCTTCTGGCTGACTAAGTATGGGGCCTTAACTCCAATTCTCAGTAGTTGCTCATAGCAACTACTCATATATCTCTACAAATTTTAAAGAAAGAAAAAAAACTCGCCCCAGATAGGATTTAAACCTGTACCCTTTCGTCTCAAGTCGATTAATGCACTAACTATTTGAGCTACTGAGGACTTAAATCCTGTAACAAAATTTTTAATTATTTTGAAAAGGATTTTAATTCTCAGTACCTCAAATAGAGTATTAGTCGTCTTGAGACGAAAAGGTGCATATTTAAATCCTATCTAAGGAGATTTTTTTTTGTTATTATTTTTTTTTAATTTGTAAAAATTTAACCCAAGCACTTGACAAGTGCTAAAATAAAAAAAGAATTATGTATGTTTAAGAGAGTAATATATGTTTAATGTTGCTTGGGTCAGGTTTAAAAAACAACGGTAATAAAAAAACCGTCACTCTATTTCTTGGATAGTCCGTTATTCAAAGCTTCATTACGTCACGAATTGATTATTGTTTTTTTAGAAAGATCATTACCAAGCTCATGACTCCGAGGTAGCCTTAAATAATTTTATTGATAAGTAGTAAAAGTACTTATTAATCAGAAAAAAATCAAAAATACTAATCTCGAGCAGGATTTCAACTTACGCTCTTACAGCTCTAGTTAACGAATGCTGTATCTATATCAGCTATCGAGAATTCAACTCGTGGTGAAACTTTTTCTTTCCATAAAATTTGTCACAAATTTCCAAGCATGGATCAAGTGCTAAAACAAAAATATCTTATCCGAAAAGTGCTTCAGTTATACCTAATGATGCATAAGTTTTCACGTACTACAATTTTGATCGAAATTGAGTTTTTAGGTTCCTTAAAATTCGATTTACTCTCAAAACAAATTTGTTATTTATTTTTTAAGAGCGCAGACAATGTGGACTTATTCAGATGTCACGGTGTGACAGTCAGCCAGAGCTGGTCGGCAGGAAGGCTGATGATCTATTTTGTAAAGGAGACCGGACCAACACGATGTAAAACATTAGCCACAATTATTCAAATTAGG
>NJDC01005605.1:102086-116990 GCA_002245475.1 Calephelis virginiensis
CTAATTTGGTTTCAAGTTGTGTGGATATTTTCCAAGCGATAATATTTTTATTAAAAATTCAGTTGCTTTCCCGTGATGCAGAAACAAACAGGCATATTCACCAATCATAAAATTAGTAAATCATTCTTGTGTCAATGTATGCGTTTCTACAATAAGCTGCCCATTGGTATTAGAGATCTACCTTTAAATAAGTTTAAAAAATGTATTAAAGCAAAGTTATGTAAGAAAGGCTATTACAAGATCTCCTAGTATTTGGAAGACGAACATGCTTGGAGATAGAGGTTTCAATCTCCCACTGCAATTTGTAATGTGAAATTAAATTGTGTATTTTTATCTAATTTATAATGTAACTATTGATATATGAAAGAACTTCCAATTAATAAATTTAAGAAATGTGTTAAATTTAAATTAAATGAGAAGGGTTATTATACCATTGCCGAACATTTAGTTGATAAGACGGCTCGGAATTAATTGCTCGTCAGGCCAATCTCTTACAAAAAATATAATATATCATTACTGCTGCCTTCTGAATCCGGCCCTTAACCCAGGGTTGTAGAGCGAGTCTCTTAAGCTGTTGGTCAAGACTCTTCGCTATAAGACCGTTTACTGACACGACTATCGGGACGATTGTTGTTGAATCAATATCCCACATGTCGGTTACCTCGTGAGCCAAGTCTATGTATTCTGACATTTTTTTCCTTCTCGGCTTTCACGAGGTTAACGTCACATGGGACAGTGATATCACCACGAAAAGCCCGGCGCTCTAATCGATCTACCAGCACGATTTCAGGCTTATTGGCGACAATAGTCCTGTCCGTGATGACAGACCGGTCCCAGTAGAGCTTTGCATGGCTATTTTCAAGAACCGGCTCCGGTGTATACTTATAATAAGGCACTTCTAAACCGAAAAGTCCATATCGAAGAGCAAGTTGCTGGTGGATTATCATTATTATTTTTATCAGGGGATTTATTTTTTCTCAGCTTTGAGCTGGTTTTAACCATATTTACGAGCCGAAACCAAGTAAATATGGCGTGTGGTGTGTTAGTTGTGTGTGTATGGTGTGTGTGAGGGTGTGATTTCGTTTTCGTCTATTTGCATGAATTTTCGAACTATTCTACAAGTATTTAAAATGGCTGCTTTCTGTAGGGTTATGTAGGTTGTGTCTTTTAGGTCATTATTATTATTATTATTATTATTATTATTATTATTATTGAAAAAGACAAGCCCGCTGAATTTCTTTCGCCGGATCTTCTCACTTTGTGCCTTGTGGACGCGATTCCGATCCGGTGGTAGTATATAAAAATGTTGACGCGCATAAGTACCATTTGTGAACCATACAATAAGTGAATAATTTTTTTTTTGACTGATTGATTTATTATTACTATAAATTTTAAAGAAAGAAAAAAATTCGCCCCAGACAGGATTTGAACCTGTAACCTTTCGTCTCAAGCCGACGATTACTATTATTATTATTATTACTAGTATTATGACACAGTATAAAGTAGTCAAGAGTCTCCGAAACTGGCGTGTTTGTATAAAAAGGTGATGAATATGATGGAAGCTAGACAGGTTTGTGAGGACCATGAGGTCTGGCACTCGGTCCTCTTTGCCTACCACGTAAGGGACTTGGCGTGAAGATATGTATGCAGTATAAATTACACAGTTAAAACAACTTTAGTTTTTGATGTACCTAGCAGTTGCAAAAGTGTTAATTTTAAATTAAATTTTATTAAATAAAAATGTCAAAAGCAAGACGAAAAGCAAAAAAAAATGAAGTGAATAGAGACGATCGCTTTAAAAATAAACAAGTTTTGATTCTTGTGATATATTTTCAAAGCAATTCTATTGTGAAATAGTTAAGAAGAATTCGAAGGCGGAAATTAATTAAGGAACAATAATTGTGAAGCTACCTATTATTTATTAAACACAAATAGTTGGTGCCGGGCTGGACTAACAAAAGCAAATACTCTTTTACAACGGCGACTTTGAACATTTAGTTCGATAGCGAAAATGAACTAAGGAATACGAATTTGGTATGAATTTAATCAAAAATTTAAAAACGTAGTAGAAGTGATTCTTATTTAATTTAATTCTCAATTAGTGACTAACATTATAAAATTCAGTTTCAATAACTATTTGTTGAAGTAGGTTCGTCATTATATTTTAGCCCTTCTGCGGGACTCCTTTGGGACTCAGTAGGTAAAGGGCATCGAACTTTCAGGGCCTCATGTATGGCAGGTTATGTATATATACCAATCTTGCCCCCGTGTTGGTCCGGGCTCCTTTGTAGAATAGACCATCAGCTGCCTTCCTGCCAGGCAACTCGTAAAAGGTGAGCAAAGGCTTACCGTCACTAACACTGTGACATATGACTAGGTGGTAGAGTTTCGCAGCGACTCACCCGGACTGGTAGGTAAATACCTATTCCTGCCGTCATAACGTAAGTGCTCGTCATTGAAGTGTTCCGGTTCGGAGGATAAGGCCGCCCGCCCGTTGGTCGAAATTCGACTATGATAAATTTTAATATGTTGTTAATAAGAACGCCATCTTCATTTCTCAAGACCAACTACTTTGTTTCCAAACTCTTTAGGGCGCCATCTGTGATCTTTCAACATTATCATCGATATATTTGTTTGTGTGTGTCAAATGCATGGAGTGTGGGTAATATTTTATTTATTGATTTAATGTACTTTATAAGCATTATTAATATATTATTTTTAACAATTCATGTATCAAATAAAACAAATTTACAATTTTAATATCCGTAAACAGCAGCAATAGTGTAGAACTGCGTTGCTACTATGTCCGCCCACTTTGATTCCTTTGATGATTTGATTACTTTACAATACAATAGTAATTAAATGCAAATACATAAAGGTTTGTTACATTACATCCCATATCGTGTTTAGTACAATGAAACGTATGCATGTTGGCATAGTGTGATCAAGTTTGTGTGTGTGTGTGTGAGTGTGCATGTGTGCATGAATGAGTGTGTGAGTGTATGTGTGCATGTGTAAGTGTGGGTATAATATACAAGTATGAAAAAGCCAATTCGCGATTTTGTAATGAAATGTCTACTTTTACACATTAATGGCTATAGCTCAATAATTTTACGATATAAAGTAGATAATATGCTACTGTTTTAGAATCCTCATGATGTAGGCTAATAACTAACTGGCCAACCAGTTAGTTAGTAGCCTGCATCATGAGGATTACCACATCATCATTAATACAACTCCAGTACATTTTTTTACATCACAGGTGCTCAAATTTCGCAGTTTATTTTATTTCAAAATTAAAATTGATGTTTAGGGACGTCTGATAAATTACTAGATTATTTAATTGCGTTTTTGTAAAGATAACTTAGGAAAACCATCATTGGACAACACGTCAGAAAAACAAACGAACTAGGCCTTAAATAGCGGACGTGATGCCCACAAATGGGGTGTATCCCATCTGGCCCGGTGACTTGGCCCGGTGACTTGGCCCGGTACCGGGCCAGATGGGAAAAAAAAAATTTAATTGGCCCAGTGACAAGTGTAATTTGTAAAATACTAAACACATGCATCTGTAAAGTAAAGGGATTTAACTTATAAATTGAACTGCTTAGTATACAATAATCAATTTTTATTTTGAATGTAACAAGTTGTGTACTAAATCTTACAGATAGATCTTTTTGTATTTAACCATTACCATATTTTTATAATAATGTCAATCGACGAAGCCAAATTGCTAGGAATCAAACTAAATTATTAATGAGAACTTATTGTAACAGTCTACAATGTGATCTTTTATAAACAATCAAAAATGTACATGTGTAACGGTCAAAAACAATCTTTTTAATAACAATCATCCTAATCAACGAGTCAAAATGCGAAATACGAATCAAAATTATTTAGACCTGAATACTTATTATGACATACAAAATATAAACATATCACCGGGCCAATTAAAACTTTTTTTCCCATCTGGCCCGGTACCGGGCCAAGTCACCGGGCCAGATGGGATACACCCCATTTGTGGGCATCACGTCCGCTATTTAAGGCCTAGTTCGTTTGTTTTTCTGATGTGTTGTCCAATGATGATGTTCCTAAGTTACCTTTACAAAAACGCAATTAAACAATCTAGTAGTTTATCAGACGTCAGAATAATTAGGGCTATACTTTTCTTATATAGTTTTTTTGTTATGTAGCCCTGATGATGCTTGTATAGCGAAACCGGTTGGCTAACTTATAAAAATAAAAAAATTAAAATATATTGTGGAAAGTACAAGTGTCTTTAAATAAATTGTATCAACTTCCATACTGTTTCATATTTGTACTGTATTTGAGATATGGGAACTAAAACTTTTTAACATAGCTTCCTATTACAGTTATTTTTTATTACAATTATGCAAAGCCTGTATTGAGACACAAGGCAGGTCTGTCAAAATCCTTCCTTTTCTATCGGAAATTAAAATAATAATAAACGTTTAGGAAGCTATGCAGATCTGTAGAATTTCAATTTTCTCTGTCTACTCTACAAGGGACTTGGTGTGTAGTTATGTGTGTACGTTTTTGAAGTGAAAACTTCTTTAGCGGCGATGCGCACTTTTATTTGGAATGGGTAAAAATTTCTAAACTCGCGTCAGGACACGTGACCTGAAATTTCGTAAGACGAAAATTCGTAAGACGGCGTAGGGCGTTTGTGTGAATGTTCGTGTTGTCATATTTGGGTACGATAGCGCAATAAATGAATATCGTATTCTACCAGACAAATGATAGTACTTTCATACTGATAATTAAAGAAATTCGTGCAAAATTATTCCTTAACCATTACAAAATATTAAAATTGCACAATGTTAATATTAAAGTTTTCACTTCTGCCGGCACTCCTGGAGTGCAACCCGTTCTTTTTGTTTATTGTATCTTTGTTTAATAACTTAACATACACTTCACGCTAATTTTTGTTTTCGAAAAATAGTAACGTTGTAGTCTTCTGATAACCCTGTTTGGTACGGATCCGCCACGCAGTATAGACCACCTGCCTCTTGCGAGTATAGGCTAAAAAGGTCACCAATAAGACTACTTGTGGTAAGGTACTGTGCAGAAACTTGCTTGGGTACTTAAGGAATTATCGCTTTACCTCCACCTGCCTTCATAATGACTGTCATGTTTCCGTCTGGAGGATAGCATAAGGAGAGCCTTGTGCTTGTTTTCTTACCTCTAACGTACTCGTAATAAATATAATATTTATTTATGTTTCCGAAAGTGTAGCGATAAAATTTTTAGTATCGATTTTATTTTATACACTTGCACTGTTTCATTTAATGTTTATTAAGTGAAACATTGCAAGTGGAAGTGTCATATGTAAAAAAAATGCATAAGGGACTTTTACCAAGTGCCAAGTATGGAAACAGTTTAATATGAAAACAACAAGTTTTATATAGAGTTTAAAAAAACTAAACTTTAATTAATTAAAAAAATTAAAACTAAACAAACAAACATGCGTTGATTTCGCATTCGCTTCTTCGCTAGAATAGGTCATTCAAGCAACAACGTATACAAATAGATAACATAACACGATTTAGAGCGTAAACTGCTAAACTAATGGATAACGCTGGGGCAATCAAGAGATTGAAATCTTATGTATTGTTGTTTGTAATGCTAAATACTGATGCGTTTAGTGGACTGATAATTAGCTTGAGCTGCTACAACGTTTTCAACACTGATTCTTAAATGACTAAACTGTTCTCAAATAATTATAGCAATGCCTACATACGTAGCTCCACGCCAAGTCCAAGTTTCTGGATACCTGAAAACCTGCCTTACTTCTTCCAGGTTCATAACCCTTTTCATGCAAACACGCCGGTTTCGAAGAGTAGCTAGCTTTTTGATCGTGTAACGTCAACCTCTCTTCCCGGGTACTTAGATCTATTCATATTCGCATTGTGTGTATGATATCTATAGTGAATAAGCAGTATTCCTCTTAATGTAAAATATACGTCTTCAGACTACTACTAAGTACTATTTTCGTCAAAGCTAAAAGCCAAATGTAACATTTTCTTTCTGATTTAAATACTCAAGGCACCATGAATTGAAAATTTGAGTCTGGAATGTTATTTATGAGGAAAATTATCGAGTACTATGTAACTTCTTGTAACTTTGGATTACTCCAAAGTGGAAACAAAATTACAGCAAGCACTGACCATAACGTGACATTAATTGGTAAAACGGTGATGACAGCCTTTTTATGATAATGAAATGCAAACAAGCAGACGGAATTCCTGATAGTAAGAAATTTAGCCTAGAAACACCAAAGGTGGTAATTGTGCGTTACCAACTTAAGGCTGCGATGTTAGGCCTCGAGCAAAGTAGGTTTACTGGCTACCTTACCCTCTGAACCGAACCAAACAAATATACAAAAAAAAATATTTACTCGGATTGAGAACCTATTTTTTATGATATTGGAAAGCAAGAAGCGATAGAATCTTTGTAAAATTAATCAAACCTATCTTTTATCAACATAAAGAAACTAAAATTGAATGAGACATGATGAATGAAAATTGACGTCACAGCGTGAGGTGCTTAGTATATTCGTACGGGTTATATGTGATAACACAAGTGACTTTGTGTTCATGATATGGGATTTTATGTGCCAGCGATGAAGACTAAAACGTAAATTATTTTAACTAAAAGTTACATCAGCTCTATACATAAGTTTTAGCGCTAACAACTAAGCTTCGTAGATAGATTGTCAAGATAGTATGATGATAGGGCCGTTTGATATTCAAAGACATAATATGCAGAGACACAAATGGCCATTGAGATACGAGACCGCCGGCCACTACATGACATTTCGGTAATTACGGCCAACCTTGTTACTGCATTACTGCTAATACAGGGGCCAATTCTGCTGGACCACTAATGAATTTTGTTTTTTTATTATAAGTTGATTATTGGATAAAAAAAATATGTCAAGTTTTCATGGAATTAGTTCTTAGGTTACTTTTGTTCTTTTTTAAGAAGAGTAGCCAGTAGACCCACTGTCAACTCCATAAAGGCAGATAAGATATGTATCGCGTTACCTGTTTCTTCTTTTGTATTACAGTGTTTGTTGTTTTAATATTCTTATTAATAGGGTAGAGAAAAATTAGGAAAACCATCCACTTGTTGATTTTCTATACTATAAAGACATATTACACTGTTTATCCACCAAAAGTAAAAGTAATATATCCTATTAATTAAAATTATAAATGCGAAAGTTTGTGCGTTTGTTTGTTTGTTATAAAAACGACTAAATCGATTTTCATGACATTTGGTACACACATAGAAGGTAACTTGGTTTAATACATAGAATAGTTTTTATCCCGAAATATTGTTCCTCTGGCAATAATCGGTGTTCCTCTCCGCGGGCAACAGCTACAAAGGCAAAAATTATCATCTGTCAACATGATAATTTAAATGAAAAATTGTCTTGCTTCTATTTCCTTCCATTAAGATAAAAGTGCAAAATTAATAAAATGGCAAAAACCAGATCAAACGAATGTTAACTTTTAAATACCTAGAAGATCCTATTAATATTATAAATGCGTAAGTTTGTAAGTATGGATGTATGGATGTTTGTTACTCTTTCACGCTCGAATGGCTGAACGGGTTTGTCTGACATTTGGAAGACAGATAGATTGTGACCTGGATTAACATATAGGCTATTTTTAATCCCGATCGCACACCGGGTTTCTGTGAAAACGCGGGCGAAGCCGCAGGTAGCAGCTAGTATTTTATGAAGTAACTCACGAACATTATCTTGAAAACATAAAAATTACAAAATAAGTAAAATAATCCACCCTCGTCCCGTTTTTGTCCGGGTTCGCTGAGTAGAATAGACCATCTGCCTCTCTGTCAGACAGCACGTAAGAGACGAGCACAACTTGCCCGAATAGGGATCCTCCGTTTTACCTATTCCTGCCGCCATAATAACTCGGTCACGTCCCGTTTTAGAAGATAGTGTAGCTGGTAGATCTGTCACATCTATGGTGTCTATAGGAGACGATTGTTTCTTATCAGCAGGAGACCTGTGTGCTCGTTCGCCGACTTATCACAAAAAAAGCCAATACGCAACAGAATTGGCCCTACTGTCCACAATACGGTTAATGATGTTCATTATCGTTGATTGGATTAGTTGTAATGTAAAATGAGGAACCGCAGACAATCCATTTTGAATGTTTCGTGCTGATTTAAATAATATTTGAATATGGAGATATTCAAATACAGCCAGTGTTTTATGTTTTAGTTGACATTCGCAAGAGGTGAATAAAACATGGCTTACGAACGGACTCCCTCCCAACTTGAATATTTGGGAGTTTATTTGCCATTGTGATAGCCTGCCATGCAACTACCTGTAAAAAGTTAGACTATTGTGATGTGGGCAGCCTATTTCATGTATTCACTATTGCCCGGGTCTTATAGATACATATACACTTATTTAACCTAATGGTTTGTGGAAGAGAATGCTCGTCACTAAGTCTGACAATTGTTACCATAATATTTTTTTGTACCATCTATTAATTTCAATTAATACGTATAGATTTATTTATTATTTATTTAAAGTTTATGCACAATGGTGTACAAAGGTGGACTTAATGCAGCATGACATTCTCTACCAGTCAACTTAACTCATTAAGTGAGCTTAGTTGGATGGGTTGACAGAAATAATGATTGTAAAAAAAAATGTGAACAAATTATTTTACAATAACAAAATATATACTATTTAAATATACACATAATACAAATGATATATAAAACACACTCACACAAACATATACATAAACACACAGGAAAATACATAGATACATAATATGGTACGATAAGTAATGTCCGATACATCTAGTCTGCTAGATACGCAGAAAGGTGACGTTTAATGGAAAACTTGGATGAACTGTTTCTAATTTTATTGGGGAGTACATTCTACAGTCGTACAGCTTGAAAAGAAAACGATTTTAAAAGAAATCGGTGCTACACAAAGGTACTTGAAGAATAGGATTGTTTTTGGAACGAAGTTGTCTAGAATGTGTAGCATGCAGAAATTTAAACTTAGATTTTAAATATAATGGGGTATGAGGATTATAAAGAATATTGAACAGGGTACATAATATCATTCTCAATTGCCGGCGTTATAGATTTATGTGACTAACTGACAGACGTGTCTATCAATGCACAGCTTGAACTGTAGGTTGGATCAATCTCAAGCTAGCAAGCAGGTGGGTTTAGAATATTAGCTCGACGAAAGCTCTGTATCCGAAACCATTCATGGTACTGATTTGTAACTGTTTCCTTTTCGTTGTGTAGCTTTTATTCATACAATTCGTACTACCGACCATAGTCATAACCCTCATGTTTCCTAAAACCGTAATAGATAATTTCTCTAACGATAATATATTTTGACGCCTATATTTATTTTTTTCGTTCTATCTTTAAACACAATTTCCATAATATTGCTACCCTCTTACCTAGAAAGAAAATAATTATTTACCAAGTCTAATATTTGAAATCTCTAAACTGCAACACCTTATGGTAAGTTGATCTAAATTTGAAATAACGAAAGGTCTTACTGTCTTACTACATAACAAATTAAGCATTCAGTAAACACGTGTTCCTCTTAATACTTTCTAAAACTGGATTCTCAACTAATATCTTGCTATTTGATATTTTCTATCGTTGGCGCTTGGTAAAACTTCCAAATATTCATGTTTTTAAATATAAAAAAAAACACTTGTACTGTTTTACGTATCACTTATAATTTGTTATTTTTATAGCCTTGAGTGGTTTAAGTTTTAGCACTGATGATGCTGTATAAGCGAAACCGGTAGTCTATTTACAAAATAATAAATTATTAGTGATACGCAAAACAGTACAAATGGTTTTTGTTATTTAAAAATAATAATACCATGCTGTCAAGTGATTATATATAGAAGGTTGATATAAAATTTTAATTTTAGATAGTGTTTATTTTTTGTGGTTAAACAAGCCAATATTCAACGACTGTTTTGCAAAATTCATTGGACATAATTTGGCCACATATTTAAAATAATTCCTGTCCTTAGAATTATTAACACTTATTTTTTTAGCTCTTCCGTAGTAGACTCACTACGCTCGATCCATTAACTCGCCTTCGTGCTGTGTGCTCACTATTTGAACCTACCCTATTCTTATGCTATTCGTGTTAAGTAAAATTAACCAGTACTGTAAAACTCACTCGAAATTAAAATTGGTTACAACTGTAAATGAAATGATTGCTGATTTAAAAAAAAAATTAGAGTGTAACACCGCTATAAAAGACGGCTATGTTGAAAAAATGCAGGAAAGAAAATTATTGTATAACAAATATTTATTGCTACTGACATCATGATTTTGAGTGATTACGAGATATGAACACTAAAAACAGAGCAATTGGGAACTGTGATTGCGAGGATGAAAAAAATTAGAAATAATATTTTCGAACTTCTTACTACCGGAATTAAAATTTAAAGAAAACTTCGGCGTACTCCGTACAAGTAGTTAAATATTGTAGATTTTGTTGAGCCAGGATCTTTAAAAATTCTAAACCTGAAAGGGTAAAATTAAGCATACAAGTTAATTTATAACTGCAATATGTGTGTGAAAACCACGAGCTAAAGCTAGTGAAGGGCTAAACACTGATGTAAAGTATTAGGAAATGGTGATATGCCGTTAAAAACACAAACTTTGTGCGATTTCAAAACTACCAAGTAGTACCATAGCCACATTAGAGACAAAAAAAACTTCTGTTACTTTTTATAAGGTGCTTGACAGAAAATCAATTGTATTATTCTATTATATTCCGCCTCAACACAGAGAAAACATTAGTATCAATAGCCATGTCATACACCAAGTAGCCCTTGAGTAACCGTTTTACTACTATTAATCAACCAGAGTAGAAGAAAGAAATAAGAATTTAAATGCCATATTTCATTAATCCTGTACCAATTTGACATTAGATTCATTCCTTTAACAGATTTCAGAGTTGTTCACTAATACAGTACAAGTATACGTAAAAATATAATAGTACATTTACAATTACTGACAGAACAGGATCATGTAGTCGGATGTCTCTCAATGATATCCTCTGTTCTCTGTTTTCAATTTAGACAGAATTTCTTTGTGAGCTCGCTGCAGGTCGCTCGCAGTAGGTTTCAGTTTTATTCCGAGCACTATATGTCACTTGAAGTTTTTGTTCAATTTACAGGCTACGTTTTCTGTCTGTATTAAAAATTCTTTAGTAAAAAGATATATTAAAAACTTTTTACATACCAACTGCCTATCTACGAGTATCAATATTTAATTTTATTCTAGCAAATTTCCTCATTTCAAATTTGAAAATAACTTAAATACAGTAATACTTCAAAAACGACCTCGACACGATTTTAAAAAAATTTCGAAAGACGGATAATGACTCAAAGTAGCATATACGTTTTATCAAGACCGGTCTCGTGACTTTCGAGTATTCCTATTAAAATTGTAAATGCGAAAGTTTGTATCTTTGTTGCTCCTTCACGAAAAAACTGCTTAACCCTTTTTTCATGAAATTTGGCACACACGTAGAGGATAACTTGTATCAATATACAGGATAGTTTTTGTCCCGAAAACATGTTCCTGTGGCACCATTAACTCTCATTAAAGTTCTCGTTGTTAGCCGCAGCGTGGCCCACGTGGGCAACGACGAGAACTTAATATTGTATAAATTTTCATGTACCTATCTGTCATATGTCGTGAACAAGAATCATGAGTCTTTAGATAAAAGAATGATGAACGATGTGGTACTGTTTGTGTATGTTTTTTTCAGTTTCATTGCGCTTAAGTTTTAGCAAAGGCAATCAAGAGAAAGTGAACAAATTTTGGATTGAGGGATTGTTGCTGCGCGTGTCAAATTGCGGACATTGTCTAGTTTATTTCATAAAATGGCCGGAAAATTTGAGTTTAAGAGTAAAAAGTTCTTTCAAAACTTTTCCGATAAACTTCGCCTACTCAAATCTCCAGGGAGCAGTTCTGAAATCTTTTATATGATTGGGTGTTAACAAATTTATCCTTGGTGATGAGTTTAGAAATGATTTCATCCAGTTTTTTCCTTACAAACGTACTTTTGTTTCTACAAAGATAGGTTAAACGTTTTTACAAAAATGGATGTCCTTTTGTGACATGCAGCAGCAATTATCTAGCAGTAGAATTAAAAAAATCCAAGATATCTCTTAAGAGTCCAAACACAATAGGATACAATTTGTTATGACCACCTGTTGCCTCAGTCTTTGTGGTTAGGAGTTCTTGTTTCTACTTTCCAGTTCCATCGTCATATCACTTTTACGTGTTTTTTGAAGTGAAACTTCCTTAAACTTGTTTAGCGGCATTGCGCACTATTTTGGAATGGGTAAAAACTTTTAAACTCGCGCCAGATCATCAGATCGTAAGACGGCGCAGAGCGCATGCAAGAATGCGCATCTAAATTAAAACGTAGATTCATTGCTGTTTTTGTGTTGCTTAGATATTTCCGAAGAATATAGGATTCGCAATGGATAATACGCCGCAATATACCTACCATTACATTCTAACATAATAAATTTAATCATAATCAACATTTATTGCAGGAAATTTAATTCTATTTCACCATTTTCATAGCATGCAATCATTACAGTCTAATATATATGTGTAAATATTAAAATCTATATTAAAACCAATCAATCGAAATTCAATTATGTGCCACAATTTCAAAATTACAAATTTAAAATTTTGTTTAAGTTACAATAAAGAAACGGTATTCACTTAGCTTCTAACAGAAATAACTTTTGTGTGTTATTACCATCACATTTTTGGTAGGCCACATACTAATAAAAATATATTTTTTTTCTTTTTGAATTGAGATTCACACGATTACAAACAAAAATAAACTATCATAATGTCAAACAAAACAAAGAATTATGTTAAATGTCAAAAATAAAATGTTTAAATTAGATAAAAAAAAACAATAAATATCTATATTTAAAAAATCATTTGGTATGTAATGTCATTAATTAAAAGATAAAATTTGTTACAATAATAATACAATTGAAATAAAGTATTAGCTTATAATTATTCAATACATGACTAAAATAATCTTTGACATTACAATATCATATTCAAATAAGAAAAGTGTATAATGCTTTTTTAAATTGTTTCAAATTTAACATTCTCATTTCCTTGGTAAATCTATTGTAATTGTATTGTACCTTTATGCACATTACGTAACAGTTTTTTGCCACTAAAACATTTGATTTAATAATTGGCATTGAAATTTTGTCCTTATCTCTAATATTAAAATTGGCGAAGTTTGCCATTTTAAAAAAGTTCAGAGTTTTTTTTTACAAACACTGCTGCCTCGTAAATATACATACAAGCCAGGGTTAACAAATTAAATTATTTAAAATATGATTTACAGGAGATCAAAGGTGTAATATTACATATGGCCCGTATACATTTCTTTTGGGCCAAAAAAACCTTATTTACATCTGTAAAATTATTATCATTTATTTTCACTATCTCTTATTTTCTACGTTTATATATTTAACATTAAAAAAATACTATTAAAAACATAAACATGAAAAACAGGTTACCAAAAATGGTGGTCTTACAACTAAACCGTCAGTGGTCAGGGCGACAGACTGAGGAATCTCCGCACAATGCGTGCCGTCCCCAAAATTGCTGCCTTCTGAATTCGGCCCTTAGCCCAGGGTTGTAGAGTGAGTCTCTTAAGATGTTGGTCGAGACTTTTCGCAATTAGACCGTTTACTGACACGTCTATCGAGATAATTATTGTTGAGTCAACATCCCACATGTCAGTAAACTCGTGCGCTAAGTCTATGTATTTTGTCAATTTTTCCTTCTCAGCTTTCACGAGGTTAATGCCACATGGAACCGTGATATCAACAAGAAAAGCCCGGCGCTCCAACCGATCTACCAGCACGATGTCAAGCTTATTGGCGACAATAGTCGCCCTGATCACAGACCGGTCCCAGTAGAGCTTTGCATGGGTATTTTCAAGAACTGGCTCTGGTGTATAAGTAGTAGTAGTAAGGCACTTCAAAACCGACAAGTCCATGTCGAAGAGCTATTTGCTGGTGAATTATCTTGGCTACTTGGTTATGCCTGTGCAAGTACTCGCCGTTGGCAAGATGAGAACAACCGGAAATAATATGTCTAATGGACTCACCAGGACGATGGCACGCTCGATATATGTCAACTGTACCATCCCTCATGATGTATTTCCGATAATTATTCGTCTTGACAACCTCGTCTGCAATTGCACAAGCAAAACCTTCGGTTTCACCAAAGAGATCACCGAATCGTAACCAAGACACGGATGCTTGTGTATCGACATCAGGCCCATAAAGTACCTGATAAAATCGACCATGTAGTTCTTAGCTCTTCCATACGTCCAAGCGATCATGACTGCTAAGTACCACCGGTTTATGCCAGTTCTCTTTACCTAAGGAGAGCGTAGTCAGCCCATTATCCACTGACACTACATCACGATGCATTTCACACTCAACATGTAGAAAGTATTCTCTAAGATTGTATACTTCACGGTTATGGAGGTTTTTGGCATTAAGGAAGCCATGTCCTCCAGATTTCCGAGGAATATACAATCTCATCACTAATGAGCGTGGATGATGCATGCGATATGTTGTCAATAGCTTACGGACTCTTAGGTTCAAGGTATCCAGCTCTGTCTGAGTCCATCTTAATATGCCAAAGGTGTCTACTAAAACAGGCATCACCCAGCTGTTGAAAGCGCGCACCTTATTACCCCCTGACAAAAGGCTTTTCAACACTTTTGTCAAGCGACCAAAGAAACGTTCCATCACCAGCTGTTTAACGTCC
>NJDC01005605.1:117243-134979 GCA_002245475.1 Calephelis virginiensis
GAGGAATATACAATCTCATCACTAATGAGCGTGGATGATGCATGCGATATGTTGTCAATAGCTTACGGACTCTTAGGTTCAAGGTATCCAGCTCTGTCTGAGTCCATCTTAATATGCCAAAGGTGTCTACTAAAACAGGCATCACCCAGCTGTTGAAAGCGCGCACCTTATTACCCCCTGACAAAAGGCTTTTCAACACTTTTGTCAAGCGACCAAAGAAACGTTCCACCACCAGCTGTTTAACGTCCCGACCCAGTATACCTTGACCCTCTGGCATACCAATATATTTGTAAGTTTCGGTTTCGGAGAGAGATCTGAGAGATATTGTCTCTGAAAGTTGTAAATAGTCGTTATGTACAACCTTCCACCTTTTGTACATGTACAACCGCACATTTATCTACGCCAAACTGCATCCTAATGTCACTACTAAATGTATGTGTTACATCAAGTAGTGACTACAAGTCTGGTTTATTTGACGCAAACAACTTGAGATCATTCATGTACAAAAGATGACAAATAGCCTCACCACCTCCACGCAATCAATAACCTAGCTTTAAATCCCTTAGTAATGTACTCAAAGGATTTAAAATTACACAAAACCACAATCAATACCGTCTTTACCATAAGGGTACACGGGGCCAGTGCCCAGGGCCCCCATACTCAGAGAGATCGACTATTTCACTCACTTTTAACCTTAAATATTTTGGCTGGTTGCATTACGTTTTTCTCGTTGCCCTTATTCGGGAGCGTTCAACTACGCAGCTTAAGAGCGACTATGTAATTTATCATTATTTATGAGCATAGAAAGTGACATTCTTCAGACATTAATTGACTTGATGTAATAAAATAATGTAATGATTACCAAAAAAAAATCATAGTGAAAAAAAAAGTAAAGTTTGACGTCTTTATATTTCAAAAAGACCCAAAGTTTTTGTAGGCCCAAGGGCCCCAGCATAATATAAGACGGCCCTGACCACAATTGACTTAAGCTGTCACCCTGGAAGAAACCCCGCTCAATCCTTCAAGGGTTCGGAAGTGTAAAGACTCCTTCCAACTCCTGAAAAACAAAGAGCCGTGGTCCACTGCCGCATACATGAAATCAGAAACGAGTTTAGAACTGCATCAACTTTGTACAGTTCCAACATTCGTTGCAACCACGTATGCGGTACCGAATTGTAAGCCTTTTTATAGTCAATCAAGGCGGTGCAAAGGTCTTTACGGTTTCTGCGAACCTGTTGGTTAATAGCCATGTCAATGAGGAGTAGCTCCTTTGTACCACGAGACCCAACCCTACATCCATTTTGAGCAGGATCTAAAATATTATTTGCATAAAGGTGCTTATTTAATTTTGAGGTCAAACTCGATGTAAGTAGTTTATACATTGTAGGTAGGCACGTAATGGGTCTAAAGTTTTTAGGATTCATTTTTACATCATGTCAATTAATGTCAGTTTCAGGGAACCTGACACGAGCTTCACGGCTTGCCGCCATAGCCGCACAAAATAGGATTGAATGTGTGTGAGCTAGATCTTGGCAAGACAATAGGTATGAGTCAAGCATGAAGTCTAAAGCCATCAGTTGCGCCATATTACGAGTGTGCGTAGGAAAACGTGATAGTAGCGGTCTCTCGTTTACCGCCATGTTCTTAATTTCAGAATTGTCTCTTCCAAAGTCCTCCTCAATTGCTCATGTTCCTGGGTACTTACGGTTATAGTTTCTACGTCCACCGCATCAGAGACACAACCTAGTAATCCCGTCACTGAAGGACTGACAGTGATTGGATTACCGGGTGTGTACGTTCGGCGGTGGGCGCTGAAACAGTAACTTCAGAGCGAAGCCATTCAAGCACAGGATCATTCAACACTCGGCTTCGTTGAATGAACCGCACCTGAACCGACAGTCGTTGCACAGTAACGGTTATACCTGATTCAAGGTCCTGGAACAGAGACAACATACGGGAACGATACGCAGTGAGATTAGTACCTCTTCTATCGCCCTATAGCACGCTCGTATGACGTTTTCATTAATTGATGAAGTCCATTTCATGCGGCGCACTGCACCACTGACGGCGGGGGCCGGTTGCGGGGCTGATGGTCCCGCCAGTCCCAGGCGCGTCTGTGGCGGCTTTCCTCGGCGCGGTGCAGGTGCTCGATTCGGCGCTGGAGGCGGCGGTCTATCGTCACTGCTCGACACGTCGTATTCTGGAGGTGTAGCTTATTCCTCTTCTAACAAAGTGGAGCCACTCGGTGCGATAGACTGCGGTGGAGTATGTGTATTGTCTCTACTTTTCCTCGCTATCATGACAATATGTGTTTCTGCATAATATTTGTATATAGTTTTATATAATGTTTGTTAGGTGAACTGTCAAATTCTTCTAGTTTGTTCCAAAATTTAGTTTTTTCGATTTCATTCATTTGTATTTCAATATATTTACAATTGTGCTTATTCAATGTTTGGGTTGTATATATTTTCTATAATTTTGCATTATTTTAAACGATAAAAATGTAAATAAATATAGTCAAAAAATTTTGACAATTAAAAACACGTCTTGTCACGGCTACAGCTAAAGAAATTCGTGCAAAATGAATAATTTTGTACGAATTGCTAACTAGACCTAACTATTCCAAAATATTAAAAATGCACAACGTTAATATTCAAGTTTTCACTTCATTTGTCCCGTCTTTTTTTGCATTGTCACATGATTTAAACATGAACGTAAAATTTCAGCTCAATCAATAACCGGAAAGTGGATCATTTAACTTACAAAATTCATCCAAAATGTAAATATATTCCTACATTCTTACATATCAAGACATTTTATATGATAACGAACAAACGCACGGCTCATCTGGTGGTAGGGATGTAAAAAAATAATCAACTATTAAAGAAAATTGATTGTTCTTTTAGAAATGTCGATTTTTATTCATTGATTTACTAATAAAAAATAATCGGTTTTATATATATAATTTTTTACCAATACATCATACGCTTGATTTTTTTAGTTGTGGGTTTGAATTATTAAATAGTTTATTTTGGATTTTCTATAGTTGAAAAGCATCCTGTTCATCAATTTCCTTGCTCTAGTTCCAGATAATTGGGACAGAAAATTGATGAGCAGTATTCATTGAGTTGTCAAAAAGTCGATTAATGTAAAAATCAATTTTTCCCTAGCCAAGTCTCATCCTTATCTGGTGGTAAGAGTGAACCGTAACCTGTAGACACCATGGACGTTGCAGGTTAAATAAAAGCTTGTAAAACACGGCTATTTCTTTTACATAAACTTTCATGTCACTTCTATCCGACTTCTACGAATTTGTTTCATATGATATGGAAGCCAAATGAGCAGACGGATTTCCTAATTGTAAGAAATTCACAGCACCTAGGGACATCAAAGGCGGTAATGATGCGTTGCCAACCTGAGACCGGGATGTTGGGCCTCGAGCAAAAGTAAGTTTACCGGCTAACTTACCCTTCAAACCGGAATACGTCAACGGCAAGCACTGACGTTGTGGCGGCAGGAATTGGTAAGGCGGCTCTGCAAGATTTTCACCTAGTCAGAGGTCACGGTGTTAGTGACGGTAAGCCTATGCTCGCCTTTTACAAGCTGCTTAGCACGAAGACAGATGGTCTATTTTGCAAAGTAGTCTGGACCGACACGGGGCAAATATGTATACTGTCTTATCACGCAAGAACGATGGTATTTTGTAGATTGAACTCGATCGTTACGGATAATCGTCACGATTTTTTTATGTAGATAATATCTTTTGTTAGATATGTGAAACACTATCTTAAAATTGGGTCTTATAATATATAGAAAATCACACAGAAAGCTATCTTTTATCTAACAATTTTCTAAAAGTGGGTAGCTTGATGTCTGGATCTATATATTATAAGACCCAATTTTAAGATAGTGTTTCACACATCTAAACAAAAGATATTATCTACATAAAAAAGTCGTTACTCAACTGAATTTCAGTTTTCAATACTCTGTCTGGTACGTCTTTCATTTTAATTACTTTGTATAAACTTTTATATTCCATTAAAGTTAGCAAAATTAGTGAATGAATTAACAATCGAATATTTGCATCAATGAAAGACTTAAATTCATATTGGCTTTACTTATAAAAAAATCGTGTCATATGGTTTGTTATCCTATTATATATATATATTCCTTCGGTATGGCTTTGAAACGAGTTTGAAGGTTTTTTATTTGCAATCTTGGTACGTCCGATGATTGGTTTTTATTGATATTGCACCCAAGGGGGTGCGCTCAGGAGAGCAATAAAACTACACGCGTAGAAATACTTACTTACTTCTTTACTTACCACGACATCTAAACGGATTTTCGAGTTTCCGTAAAAAATGGGAGAGGGCGGTGGGATAGGAGAGCCTTTAACATACGGAAGAATCTGCAGGCAACATTTAGTTTTATACACAAAGAAACTTCAACACTACTCTCTAAATTTTTATTATATTGTTTATTATAACAAAAAAAAATAGAATAAAGCTACAGCAATAAAAATATTTTGACGATCTTTAAAAAAATACAATAAACTTCTTCCACGTTACATTACTTTAAATAACATAAAATTAGTTAAAAATATTGGCAACTTAAATTACCTCAAGTCATTTCAAATTTAAGGTAATTTATACCACTAAATAACGAGATAATACGACATACGCGGCAAAACTGCGTGATAGCCATGCAAATGTGGATATTTCATAAGCCTTAATAAAGCTCGTGGATATTAACGTCGCGTTATTTCTGAACCAATTCTGATGTAAACCGTCCATATGTATTTAATATGGTCTGGTGTCAATATACTGCTAGAATTGTGTTATCTACGGATAGATAAACCTCATATTACAAAAACAATGATGATCATGAATTTGAACCGAAACAAGAGTTGAGTAATGCCAAAGAAGGTATAGATATATTGTGAGAAAGGATATGTCAGATGTAAAACAAGCAGTGTAACTTTTGTGGCAAATAATCCTCCAAATGACACAAAATGTGACAAGCCTAACTAATATTCCCACCGCCCACCTCCATAACCAGAACACGAATAAAGGAAAAGCTCGGGAAACAATATAATATATTGTCACGTTTTTCACATGTGACAACCCTACCTAAAGTTCCCACTTCCCATCTCCACGAGCAGATCACAAATAGAGTCCGAACACGGGAAACAAAACCATTTGTCACGTCCTTTGCCAACTTTGTCGACGAACTCACCACAGAGAACACCAAATCACACTTGACGTACGTTTCGCCTCTACACCGTGGCATCCTCAGGAAATCGACCGTACCGAAATGGGAAATTTCTTCCCGTGGTCATGCCTGTTAATTTCGCCCTTCCCTGATCCCTGACCCCTGATCTTCACGTCACCCGGTGCGATTAGCCCTACCAGGTGGAACCCCGTGCGGACGTGTGTGACAACTTGGCGGGAACGGTGAGGGTATTGTGACTACGTTAGGTGCGCGGGAGATCGCGCGGGTATGGCTTCGCGTCTGGGGGACGCGCGTGCCAGGGGGCAATACCTGTAATGTGCGAGTGCGCCAACAGGTCGGCGCGCTCAAACATGGTGTCTTTCAGATGAGTAATGAAGTCTCCATTCGCAACTCCCTCTGGATGACGCTATTCCTTACATATCTAGGAGCATCTGAGATCTTTCTGATGCAGGCGTTTTGGAAGTCCTGCAGGTTCTTCCTTTGTGTGGTAGATATCAGGTTGTACCACGCTGGGGAGGCGTACGTCAGTTTGGATCTGACGTACATCTTGTAAAACCCCAGCTTCGTCTTCAGAGGGAGTCGCGAAGAGAGCAATGGGCGCAGAGCAGACATCGCTGCGCGGGCTTTCCTGATCATTTCCCTAACGTGGGTTCTCATTGTTAGTCCGGTGTCTATAGTGACCCCGAGGTATTTAACCTTACGAGACCACTTAATCTCTTGACCGCCGAGTTTGAGCAGTGATAGGCCTTTACTTAGCCTAGGTGTCAAGGCCTGCGTCTTATTCGTATTCACTGTCAGCCGCCATTTCCCAAGCCAGTCCGGAAGTAGATCCAGGCTGGCCTGAGCCTTGCCGGCCGCGTGTTTCGGTGATATTGACACAGAGAGGTAGGCACACAATGCCAACGCGCAGCCCACCCTCACGGGAATGTCACGGGTGTACTGTGAATAAAGCGCAGAAGACTTGCAACTACCTTGGGGTACTCCGGCGGCGATGGTATGCTCAATGGAGAGAGCGTCTTCCACCACTACTCGAAATCGGCACTCTTTGAGGAAGGAGGCTAACGACTCGAGAATTCAGACGGGATGTGATTTTTGGCCATCTTCTACAGGAGCCCCTCGTGCCAAACACGGTCGAACACCTTTTCCATGTCCAGAAGAACTACAACGGACTGCTCGCGCTTGTTCAGCGCCGCAGTCTAAATATGCAGAACCCTGGATAGCTAAACTATGTTCAGCTCTGAACCCGAATTGTTCCAGGCGGAGGCGGAAGTATCGATTGAGATGTTGTAGCAGAAGTTTTTCGAATATCTTGGCCATCGCCGGCAGCAGGATTATAGGCCTGTAGCTGGTGGGGTCCAAGACGTACTTACCTTGTTTGGGCAGCATGATGATGTGGCCCGTTTTACAGGCCGCTGGGAATAACTCGGTGCGCATGATGCCATAGAACAAGCGCATCAGTGTCGCTACCGTACTGTACGCCAAGTGACGCAAGACCTTGTTCTAATGGAATCCGCATCAGGGGCTTTGTTTGGTTTGGATCTCATAATCGAACTCTGTTTGACGAGAAGACTATGGGGTTCTTACCAGGCGTAAGTGGCTGTGCCAGGTGGTCGACTACATAGATTACTATTGCTGCAACATGGTCACCGTCCACAACCACAACCACAACACAACCCGGGTTGAAATTGGCGCTCTAAGTGTTCGGTAAAGATTTTGGCTCGATCTTATGCGCGGTAGCGAGGGGTCCCTTCTGACGAAGGGATCTAGTGGGCTGCGGGGAGCTAGTCAGCTGACGATATAGTCGATTTAAAGAAAACCAATCGTCGTCAGCTTATTCGATTCGCTTATCCTATCTATAGATAGCTAGGTTAAGCAAATAGTATTTAATGTCAGTAACTAGTCTGTTTAATAGTAATTTGAGGGTAGGGAAGCGGGTCTTTTGCTCAGGGCTCTCTTGTTTTTAATTTTTCTATCTAAAAAAACGGGAAGGGGTGGAGAAGATCTAAATGGAATGATTTTGGAGGAGCTTGGAATAGCCTTTTTAAGGAGTCAGTCAGTTCGTCTGTCATCTGATTTACTTTAGCAGGCGAAGAGATGGGACGGGACGAGGTGTTAGCCTCCATCTCGTTAGAGAATTTATTCCAGTTCAGTAGTAAACGTGGTGCTGGTGGCGAAAGTCGAGTGGGGATACCCGTGACGATGGTGAGCACAGGCAGATGATCTGAGCCCATGTCGTCAAGGGTAACCTCCAGTTGTGGCCGCTGATTGAGGTTCTGCTGGACAACCAGGTCCATGACATCCGGGAGGTCCAATTCATTATGTGGATAATGAGTCGGAGCCTCCGGACCACAGACTGAGTATCCCCGGTCCTCAGCGTTGGCGAAGAGTCGTCTGCCCAGGACGTTGGTCATATTGAAATTCTAGGCGACGTGCTTGTAGTTCCAGTTGCCAGCAGCAGAGACCTCTACACCTAACGCCTGGAGTGAGTTCAGTCGTAGTTGGGGCAGTGGTTGGTGCACGACTCTATGCCTGATCAAGACCAGCAGTCCCTGGTTACCCCGGTTTGCCAAGTCTTGCTCGTACCAGGAAAGTTTCGCAGACCAGCGCCACGTCGATGTTGTGTTCCCTAAAGAGACTGCGGAAAGGGGTGGGGGTCTTACCCTTAAAGCTGTGGGCGTTCCACTGCATTATCCTCAGAGGGTGCCTATCCAGAATTAGAATAAAGGTTGGCAATACCTCTAAGGATCATGGGCACTGGGTCACGTCCTACCCGAATGGTTGTTAAAATTTCAATGGGTAATTCGAAAGTGGTTTCAAGGGCAATTCTAGTGCCTCCAGAGCCGGTCGATGCGCCGCCCGTTACTATCTGATGGCCCTTGGTTTAGGGGCAGAAGCAGTGCCTTGCCACCGCCTCGATTGTGCTCTTATATAGATAAAACGCCCCAATATCAATTATTCGTAACCGCTTCACGAATCGATTGTGGAATTCTATGCGACTCGATTGTTGCTAAAAATTCTTAATAATGGGGAATTCGATATATATATATTTGTTCATTCAACAATGTCCTGGATACATTATTGTGTTATAAGTGTGTCGTCATTTGTACGGTACGGTCGATTTCCTAAAGATGCCTCGGTGTAGAGGCGAAACGTACGTCGAGTGCGATTTGGTGTTCTCTGTGGTAAATTCTTCGACAAAGTTGGCGAAGAACGTGACAAGTGGTTTTGTTTCCCGTGTTCGGACTCTATTTGTGATCTGGTCGCGGAGGTGGGAGGTGGGAACTTTAGTTAGGGTTGTTACATGTGAAGAACATGGCAGTTTACATTATTTCCCTAGCTCTTCCTATATTCGTGTTCTGGTCGCGGAGGTGGGCAGTGGGAACGTTACTTAGGCTTGTCACATTCTGTGTCATTTGGAGGATTATTTGCCACAAAAGTTACACTGCTTACGCCGAATTAGCAAAATAAAGGATTTTATCTGTTATAATGGATTTCCGCAAAGTATCGCCTGATTCAATAAAATATCTCAGGAAGGATATGTGTCGCAGAGCTAACTACTACTAACGGCTACTAAGAATGAATGGAAGGAAGAAACATACTACATAGACTCCAGGTAATAGAACAATGTCAAGATACTGACAATAATAATGATGTTAATGTTATAAATATATAGTAATATAATATAAACTTCATAAAAACAAAATATTAGATTTTACTTAAAGGTGACATATTTTTCATCCATGTAATATAAAATTAAACAAGCAAGGGGCTTTATTAATGGTCTTGAAGTGAAACCAGAAATGGGAATGTTTCTGGTGTTTTCCCACGACAAGACAATGGCAATCACTGACGCTATGGGTAAATCCATTATGCTTACACTTTGTAGCCCTTGAAGTAACAACTATGAGTAATGATAATGGTTCATAAAGGATTTTCTAAATTGGTCATCTACTTCGAATACTTCTACAAATTATATCATTATCATTTATTCCATACTTAAATTAAAAAAATCAAAGGGTTGTACTTCAGGAGTGCCGGCAGAAATGAAAAGTTTTATATTTTGGATTAATTATGGAATAATTTTGTATGACCTATTTACCAATATAAAAGTAATGTCATTTATGTCGTAAATTTAATAATTTAGTAATTGATTTTGTCACATCACAAAAAAAATACACATTGCGAGATGTTTAAGATACCTCGCAGCAAGACCGCGTGGCTGACGAAACGAAAATAACGGCATGAAATGCGGCGACAACATCCAATGGTTTTACTCTGTCTCTCCGTCATTAATTTTCAACCAAGTCATGTGTCCTGACACAAGTTTAACATTTTTTATCCATCACAAAAATGCAAATTGGCACTAAAGAAATTTTTAGTTCCAAAAAACAAACTAATGTAACAAAACTGTTTTCAATAATTATTTTTAAAATAATTTCATGATGAGCAATAACTTTGCTTATGTATAAAATAGTATAGATGGATAACAGACAAGCTACATTATCAAATCAATACCTTCATAACGTACGTACCAGAATCAATATCGGTAATTTAACGTCGGATTCACGACCTTACCTACATATTATGTCAACATTGAACTAACTGTGGTCTGACATTTCCAAACTAATTTCAAGTGTATTTTGTGATTGAATGTTAATCACGTTCAGATTTTTGTTTAAATTTTGCTATTTTGATTTCGATTTAAGGTGTCATATTTCCATACTAATACATTGAAATTGTAAATTTAAAAGTGTAGTTTTTGACCTTCTTTTATGTTACAACAACGTTATGGTAAAGTTATTGGATGTAAAGATAGCAAGGAAGCTTGAATACTCGTGATTATAACTAAATGGGCTTCTGTGGGAGGACAAAGTAACTAGAACTCTATTCAATTAAAATGAACAATAAATGTGGAGCTACTTTGTATTTAACACTAGCTGTACCGACAGACGCTATCCTGTTTCAATTATGAATATTGCACATAGCATAATCGTTTCATACGTTACTGCATGATGTGATAGTCGCCGGAAATAGCTTCAATTTTAACCGACTTCAAGTAAAGGAGAAGGTTATATATTCGGCTCTTTAAGAATGTAAATCGATTTCACCATTATTTTTTCCCCTTTTTTTATCTGAAAAAGTGTACTTTCGCGATGGTCCCATTGCCATCAATTCGGAATCTAATGATGGAGTTATAGAGAAATCGAAGAAAATACTTGATTTTTGTGAACGTAAATGAAAGTTCCTTTTTAGTAGTTTTACTGAGCTTGTATTATTAATATATATGTAGAAATTGGGTACCGACATTATTTTAAAAAAACGCAAAAGTCCCTTGATATCTTGATTTATTCGAATTTTATAAATTTTTTTTCAATAATTTAACTCAATTTTAACTTTGAACAAAATTGCAACATTGATAGACACTGACGGCAAAACAACTTTATAATTAAATGACGTAGTGATTACGTAATGAGTGCACTGGCCGGCGGTCGACGAAAGAATCCCATTCATCGGTTGTCGCCGCCTTTATATAGGCTAGCGATGGGATTGGAATGACGTAATGCTGCTATCGCTCGTTACCGCTTGCCTGTGGCACGTGGTTTGCAAAACATTGACGGTGGCGCCGTCACGGCCATACTGACATACGCTCGTCCTCGAGCGTCTTCTGCGCTCCTGGGAACATAACAACCAGTTCGCTCATCCTGACAACTCCGTAACTAATGTGGTCAATAATCAAAAAGTTACGATAACGTGCTGGTCCGGCAACCCCTTCAGCATATTACAAATACCTCTCTCTAATCAGTGTCTAAAATCGGCGACTGGAAGATGTAAGACCGGAAATCCCTTTAGCTAAGTGCGCTAGGCCGAAAATCCCTTTAGCAAAGTGTGCTAGGTCGGAAATCCCTTTAGCTAAGTGCGCTAGGCCGGATATCCCTTTAGAGAAGTGTGCTAGACCGGAAATCCCTTCAGCTAAGTGAGCTAGACGGGAAATTCCTTTAGCAAAGTGTGCTAGACTGGAAATCCCTTTAGCTAAGTGAGCTAGATTGGAAATCCCTGTAGCAAATGCTGAAGACCGCATCGTAATCTCTATATCTGATATGCTAGACCAGAATGCGACTCCTTTAGCTAAGTCATTGGACCGTGACTCCCTACAATGACTTTTCTACATTTTTTGTACAATTTTTTTATCTTTTCTTCTTTTTTTATTAGTTTATTTTAACTGATTTTTTAATGTCTCTTTCATTTTTTGATGGTGATCTTGGTGTACAATGGCATTAGTTACAACGCTAATGGTATCAGGTAAATCAGTAATTGAATTTTCTTAAATATTGCTATTAGTGCCTAAGGTACGTGAACTAGTCGATACAGGACTACTATAAACAAATATAGTATCGCTATCTGAAAATTCATCTTAAACATCATTAGCCAAAGCTATGTCAACACTATTACGATCAGTTTCATGAACAACAATGTTCTGGCTAGCATCCGCCGTCACGTTGTCATCATAAGTTTCGACTGTATCTATAAAACCTAATAACATACCATGGGGTACTTTGCGTAGGTTTTCATGAGCAAATTGGTACGTTCCATTAGTCCCCTTAATATGATTCAATTCGTTAGAATCGTTTTCTAGAACGGCAGTGATTTTATAGAGGTGTTTATACTTTGGGTCCAACTATGTTTGGTGTCTTACTTCTTTTTTGCGTAAGCAAAATCTCCAATAGAAAAAGGTCTTTTAGCCTTACGTCGGTTAAAGCGAATGACAACAGACTGAGCTAGTCTCTTTATACTATTTGACGCACTAAACCGCGCTGCTTCTAAATCTAACCTACTAGGATTATCAGCATTTGCATCGACTCTAGAAATACCTTATTAGTTACCTTGTTCTCCAAATAGAAACGCGATTGGGAAGAAACCCGTAACCCTACGTCGAGTGCTAATAAGTGTCATTTACTATGAAAATAGCCTTCAGCTATAGTAAGCAATGTCTTTAGAGTTCACATAACGCGTTCCGCTTGCTCGTTGGCACTGCAGGCACCCGTAGTAATAAGATGTAACTCAATGTTTTTGTCTTTACAAAAGTATCTGAAATCAATATTGTCGTAAAAACGTCCGTGGTCGGTTATTATTCTCTCTGGTGCTCCGAATAAATGTACCGAGTCTTTTATTGCTTTGATAGCGTCGGTGGAATTTAACGTCGACGTGTGCTTCAGTAAGACATATTTCGTAAAAGCATCAATAATAACAGAACAATATTCTTTACGGTTACTCTTACCACCGAGTTTTCCTGTAAGATCTAAGTGCACAGTATGCCATGGAAGTAAAATCTTGGGGACTGGATGCAGGCGTACTTGATGGGCACCTGATGGTCCCTTTGAAGACTTGCAAACGACAGAAGAAACTTCTTTACATATGTGAACATGTTATTAAGCGAGTAAAGTTCGTACAACTTATCTAGTGTCTTTTCATGACCCAGATGTTTTACACTATCATTATGAACGTGGCTAATGAGCGACGATATTAGAGAGTGTAGAAGGATTGGTAACCACTTAGTTGTTTTAGCGCGCTCTATTTTACGTACAGTATGCCTTGTCTAATATCGTAAGTGTGTGCGATTTCAGAGGGTAATTAATTAGATTGTATTTTATTAATCAAGTCTAAAACTTAAGAGTCTCGTTGTTGCTCTACAGATAGCCTTTATCTTGTTCCAAAGAGTTAACGTTTTGAGAACGTACCGGTTTGTGTTATTATTTTCGATTCTGCTACATCGTCTTGAACGTCTAGAAAAAAGTTACGCGAAAAAAAGTCTGCGTGAACCATGTTTTTGCCTTCTTTATAAATAGTATCAAAATCATGGGATCGTAGAATAGCCCACCACTTAGGGGCTCTGTGAGTCAAGCCTTTTTTTTGAATGGTTAGTTAGTTAGTTAGTATCTTCACGCCTATATCTTCAGAAGAGGTTGGCAGATGCACAACCAGGGCACCCACGACTAGCCGAAGACACTAAATCCTACAATGTGATAGGTGGCAAGCCTATCGCCAACCGGGCACACATCCAATCCCAAGCAACATTTTCTTGTATTAAAAATTGGAATAAGTAATTTTTTTGTTGCCAGACCCAGGAATCGAACCTGCGACCTCATGCAGTTGAGTCCAACACTTGAACCGCTAGACCACAGAGGCGACATTTTTTTGAATTGGAGGCTTATAAGGCATTATGATCCGTATGCACGGTAAAATGTCTGCCATAGAGATAGCTTCGAAAGTGCTAAACAGATTTTAGAACGGCTAGTGTTTCAAATTCGTATGAGTGATAATGGCTTTCTGCACTATTGGCCTTATAACTTAAATAAGCTACGATAAGTTGAACTTGGTAGAGATCCCTAGTTCTAGAACATCACGGCCTAATCAAACTTCTTCACTAAGAAACTCTTCTGGTAAAACGTGATAAGTTATATTAAGATTTTATAGTGGAACATTTAATTTATAACAGCATACGACATTATTACTACCTACGTCTTTTAGAGCTATTTGTTCATAAAACTGTTTGCCCTTAATAAATTTAGATTAACTCTGCTTGATTAGACTGCATTCTGAATCATAATCAAAAATAAAAGGCAATTTAATATCACTTATCTCAATTAATCCATGCCAGCTACTGGTACACACGTTGACCTGCTTGCTGGAGCTGACGGCAGCGAACGCAACAGCCTCTTCTTTTTTCTTGTAACGCATAGGGCAAGCAAAAGCTACGTGGCCGGAAACAGGCCACACGCGTAGCAGACGACACGAGAGCGTTCATTGTTTGGATAGCCAGATGAGAACAGCATCATATTTTCTTCCATTACTGGGGTTTTCAGCACGTTTGGCAGCGGTGATTTTTCTAAGGGTAGATCCCACTTTTCATGTAAAAATCGGGTACCGACATTATATTTAAAAAACGCAAAAGTCTCTTGATATCTTGATTTATTCGAATTTTATATTTTCTTTTCAATAACTGAACTCAATTTTAACTTTGAACAAAATTGCAACATTGATAGACACTGACAGCAAAACCACTTAATAATTAAATGACGTAGTGATTACGTAATGAGTAGCACTGGCCGGCGGTCGACGAAAGAATCCCATTCATCGGTTGTTGCCGCCTTTATATAGACTGGCGATAGGATTGGAATGACGTAATGCTGCTATTGGCGCTACATATATAATAAAAGTTATGTGTGCTCTAACATCAAATGTAAAATGTGTACCCGTCGAATTGCGAACGTCTTCTGATTTGCCGTTGGTTGAAAATTACCTTATAATTCGTAAAAACAAGGTAGTTCAAATAACATTCGTCTTAATTTCGATAACATACATATTTGCGCCACAAAAATCCTCTCTATTAAAGTCAATGTACCTATTCTAATGGCAAAGCACATCTGTTGCTAGATTGATAGCATCTACATGACGTGGCTGCTGTCGTCAACTATGGTTTTAAAGAACTACATTTTCTAGTATTATAGCTGATTTTATATATAATTTTTTTTATGATATTGGAAGGCAAACAAGAAGACGGATTTCCTGATGGTAAGAAATTGACGCCGCCTAAAGACACCAAAGATGGTAATGGTGCTTTGCCAACCTGAGTCAGGGATGTTAGGCCTAAAGCAAAAGTAAGTTTACCGGCCACCTTACCCCCCGAACCGGAACACGTCATGACGTTATGGCGGCAGAAATAGGTAAGGCGGTGGTAACAATCCGGGTAGAGTCACTGCAAAACTCTACCACCTAGTAAGATATCACGGTGTCTGTGACGGTAAGCCTATGGTCGCCTTTTACGAGCTGCCTGGCAGGAAGGCATATGGTCTATTCTGCAAAGGAGCCCGGACCAACACCGCTAAATTCAGACCACCCCGTTGGTCGTTTGCGTTTGTGTGATGAACATGAAGACAGAAGTATTTCTTAATATGTGTGTGTGTGTGTGTGTGTTTTGTGTGTATGTGTGTGTGTGTGTGTAGGTGCGCGTGCGTGTGTGTGTTAAATTTAAATTAGAATTTGTTCAATTGTTTTTTTTATCTAGTAGTTGCTATCGTTCACCGATTAACACAAAAATAAATTGACAGTTTAAAAGCAATATTAAATTAACAACAATACTTACGAGTACTTAATAAGTATTACAGGAGAGTTAATTAAAGTTCAAAAATTTCAAGACATAAAACTACCCCATTAAAATATAAATTTCATACCTATCCAATATTTTAAACAATGATACCCGAGACATGTACAAAAGAGGATTTTGTTGCTTTGGCAAAAAATTTGCTATTTTATAAATACAATTTCCAATCAAATCAATTTGGTATTAAATTCAACAAAAGTTTGTATAGGCTTGATGATGTATAGATAGTGAAACCAGTTGGCTAAAATGTAATAATAAAAAACATGTTGCGGAAAGTACAAATGTAGTTAATAAATTGTTTCTAGCATTGAATTTCACCAAGCACAGACGACAAGTATCGAAACTATGCTTATTTATCATAATTTGTTAATATGCAGTGATACGTAAAAAGTCTAACAAGACACTCAGTTTTGTAGTAACAAGTCAAAAACAAACAAACACAAACACACTCACACACATTCACAAGCACATGAAAATACGCGCACGCTCATAGACACACATTCATACGCAAACGCACATCTTCTCACATTAAAAACTTGTTCTTATGTCATCTTGGTTAAATTTTACATGAAATGTTTTTAATTGGATTGTTTTTTCAATCTTCACTGTCAACATAGTATTGAATTATATGAATTTATTTATTATTGGACTAGAACGTTACTTATAATAGGCTTTCCTGTAGTATGGGTTCTTTTTACAACGGTTTCCCAGCTGTAAGTTTTCCTATCATCTATAAAAAAAAATGAAATGAAAATATAAGTGAAAACCGCAGAAACGAAGGTACAGCAGAAGCAGAAGTAGTGGAATAACAGTATATTACAAGTATAACAGTATGTTAATAGCAATAGAAACAGAAGTAGCAGTTGGGATAGCGATAACTTTAAAAAGATCAAATAGCAGTAGTGATTGCAGTGAAAATAACAGTATCAGGAGAAATGTTAGCAGCATTAGAAACATCAGTTGCAATATCAGTGAAATTAGTAGTAGAATTAATAATAGCAATAGCAATGGTAATAGAAGTAGCAGCAGAAATGATAAAAGCACTAGAAAATAGGATTATCACTAGAAATAGTAATAACAACAGAAATAACAGTAAAAAAAGCAGTAACATTAAAAAATCTGTTATAGCAAAATTAGCAGTTTCAGTAGAAATTGTAACAGTCAAAGCAGAAGCATTCTTTGAAAAATGTAAAAAGAAAAAAACTTGTTTTCACATTTTTTCTACATTTATGCCTTTATATACTCGTACCTAAAGAACCCAAAAAACCCAATTAGGATTGTTAAAAATGAGTTACTTAAATATATCACTGTGACCGAGTTAAGAGTGAAACTAGAGCAGCAACATCTGTGTTGAAATATCCTATCGCACAGTTATATTGAACGTCCTAAATATGGGCTAGAAATTCTCGATCATGAAGTAAATTTAAAAGGAGTAAGTTTAAGGAAATTGGCCTTAAACTAATACGATACAACTTTAAAACGCAGACAAAGTAAATTATGTTTCTAAGTAACTTTACAAGAATCTTTTAACAACTTTTGAGAGTTACCTCCAACTAAAGTTTCTGGAAGTTTTAATCGCTGCCAAACTCGTAATAGTTTAACCGTGAAGGATATTAGCTCTACTATTCAAAGGAATTTTCAATTACAGAAGATAGTTTGATGTTACAGAATATTAAATGCGTTGTACTTACTGGAAACTCGCGTTTCAATCTTGCTGGAGTTATAAATAAATGTCTGGTTATGTGTAGTCTAACTAATTTAGATGCTGTTTCTTGTTGGTGTTCATTTATTTATCAGGCGCTTGTGCGATAAAATATATCATTTGACATGTACACTGCTCAACATGGTCTAGGTGTACTACATGTATGGACTGATGCAATCATTTTTCGTTAATGTTTTCAAGAAATGATTATATCAGCCCACATATTCCTGGCCCTGTTCCAAATTGCTAGAGCAACAGCTTTAAGGAACGACGTTTACTCTCTCATATTGTCAAACTTTATTAAACTAGAAAATGGGGTCTTTTGGAAGAAGCTTATTAATTTAATTAATAATAAGCTTCTTGACTATTCTGATACATTATGTAACAAACACTTCTCCAAGTCAAGTTCCTTACAGACTAGACAGAGAGTAACGATTCCTACACTTTCTTTTTTACACCATAGACTTGTAATATTATACAAAAAAATACGGTCTGTAATATACTAAATATTGGGCAAACTGCTTCATCTTGTTTTAAAGTATGATTTGTTTGTAGCTATTTTTAGTAAGGTAAATATTTTTTGTGTGTATAATAAAAATAATTGGACATAAGTATTGATGTAATTGATCACCTCTGTGGCTTA
>NJDC01005605.1:135622-145891 GCA_002245475.1 Calephelis virginiensis
GGCCCTGTTCCAAATTGCTAGAGCAACAGCTTTAAGGAACGACGTTTACTCTCTAATATTGTCAAACTTTATTAAACTAGAAAATGGGGTCTTTTGGAAGAAGCTTATTAATTTAATTAACAATAAGCTTCTTGACTATTCTGATACATTATGTAACAAACACTTTTCCAAGTCAAGTTCCTTACAGACTAGACAGAAAGTAACGATTCCCATACTTTCTTTTTTGACACCATAGACTTGTTATAGTATACAAAAAAAATACGGTCTGTAATATACTAAATATTGGGCAAACTGCTTCATCTTGTTTTAAAGTATGATTTGTTTGTAGCTATTTTTAGTAAGGTAAATATTTTCTGTGTGTATAATAAAAGTAATTGGACATAAGTATTGATGTAATTGATCACCTCTGTGGCTTAACGGTCCAGGTGTTGGATTTGACTTCGTGAGGTACCGGTTTCGATTCTCAGGTAGGGCTACAAAAAGAAAATGCAGTTTTTCAAATATTCTAATTCAAAATTGTTGCTCCGGATTAGATATGTGCCCGGTTGGCGTGAGTCTTGCTACTGTGACAGGTAGGTATTGTGGGACTTAGTATCTTCGGCTACTCGTGGGTGCCCTGTTTGTGTCTCTGCCAAACTCTTTGGGTATACGGGCGTGAAGATACTATTGACGTAATCCACGAAAAGGGTATTAATAATACTAGAATTAAAAAATAAGAAATCCTCGACAAGAACATATAGCTAGAACCATCTCGATCAATTTAGCTTTTAAACAAAAAATGTAAATCAGTACACACACAAAGAGACACATACACATACACAGCGAGGCTCGTTTTCTGTCAAAGGTTTAAAGTAACGTTTAAATAAAAAAAATATTTTTCTAACTAGTTTTCAAGTTTAATTTAAGGGCTACTTCTATAACTAGTTTGGAAAAGGAGTACTTTTTATAACGTATCATTTATTCCCAAACAAATGTTATGTCATTATAATTTTGCATTATCGCCCGATTTACCCATGTACGAAAAGTTTCAGTTTAATCAGTAACCAGAAAGCGGGTCATTTTGAAATTGTGAAATTCAACCCGGACAAACATACATTCATTGCAAGTTAAACAAAAGCTTGATACAAAACTTCTTGTGATAATTACTTAATCAAATCCTCTGTGATTATTTTAGTTAAGTGTTGCCAGCCTAAATATTAACGGCCGCTTTTGTGAAAGGATCTTTTAAAATCACATTATTTTTTGTTAAATTGTAAACATTTTTTTCCGAGTCATGAGAAAAGTGCTAAACATAATATTTTCATATTTTTGAAGAAAGAGTAAAAGTTAAAACTCAGAGTTTAAGTTTTAGCCCTGATGATGCTGTATTAGCGAAACCGGTAGGCTACTAATTAGAAAGTAATAAATTATAAGTGATAAGTAAAACAGTACAGGTGTTTTTTTCTTTAAAAATATGAATATTTGGAACCAAGCGCCAACGATGGAAAATATCAAATATAATAGTTCCATTAAACAAAATCTTTTTAGTACTACAGTATAATCTAGATATTGATATTGTATTAGTTATAATATTATATTGTTAGTTCACTAGCTTTTATTCTACATTGCTTAATGTATTCACTTTCATTATAACTTTCCACGAATACAAAAATGTTGTTTTTTTTTGAAATAATAAATTTCATCTAACAAAACTAGTTTCATGCAGCAAATTACGAGGGATATTTTACGAAATGTGACGCCCATTAAAGTCTTTTTCTATGAATCGTTAAATATTTTAAGCGGAAAACATGCTCATCTAAAAGGTTTTTTGTTATTTCAACTTTTATTACATTTTTAAAGGTTTGTTGTAAATAATTGAAAGAATCGTGTGTTTGTTTTTCACATGAAGAATATTTCTTATTAAGTGCTGTCTCATTTTCTAAGAAAACTTCATTAGCACCTTTTTTTATTGAATCAGGTGTTACTTTGCGGAAAGCCATTGTAACAGATGTAAAATGAGCCTCTATTTTACTAATTCCGCGTAAGCAGTGTAACTGTTGTGGCAAATAATCCTCTAAATGAAACAGAATGTGACAAGCCTAACTGACGTTCCCGCCGCCTACCTCCGCGACCAGAACACGAATATAGGAAGCGCTCTGGAAACAGTATAAATGATCACGTTCGTTACATGTGACAAACCCACCTAAAGTTCCTACCTCCCAGACCCGAAAACAGGAAACAAAACCACTTGTCACGTTCTTCATCAGCTTTGTCGAAGAACTCACCACAGAGAACACCCAATCGCGCTCGACTTCCGTTTCACCTTGACACCGAGGCATCCTCAGGAAATCGACCGAACCGTTCAAACGACGACACACGAGTGACTTGCCGCCGCCTCGATTGCGCCTTATATAGACCAAATGCCCCAATATCAATTATTCGTAAGCGCTTCACGAATCGATTGTAGAATTCTATGCGACTCGATAGCTGCTAAAAATTCGTAATAATGGGGAATGCGATATGTTTATTTGTTCATTCAACAATGTTTTTCACAAAAACACATTATTGTGTTTTATTTTTTCTAATTGTTCCAAAATATTTAGTTTAATTCCTTTTTCACAACTATGAATTATTTCGAAGAAGTGGTCACTAGCCAAATTGTGACCAGCTTCCAAAAGATGTTTTGCGAAATCGGATTTATCGAAATGTTTATTTCTGAACGCCGCTATGTGTTCTTTGTAACGTGTTTGAAAACTACGACCTGTTTGACATCCGTCCCTCATAAGTGAAACTAGGTTTATACCTTGGCACAGGCAAAAGGTTGTAACAACATCATTTTTAAAAGTTTAATCAAAAATAAAACAAAGAAAGCAATGTTACGATTACTTTATGCCGTGCAAACAGAAAATACTCTAAGGTCAAACAATCATCCAGAAAAGACAACAAAGAAAACAATAAAAACGAAAGGGAACATAGACAATTATCGTCATCGAAATTCTTGCTTTAAAAAAAAAGTATCATTAAAATGATAATGAATTTATCATTAGAAAGAAAGTGGAGGAAGACAGGCAGCCCTGCTCATATCATAACATTTGACACTCAATACGCTCTGCTTTCCCTGTAAGGGACTTTGGGTGAAGATGTATTTAGTTGTAGTTGTAGTTTATTAAAATTGGTTCACTCAGTAACACAGTTGGATTGAGAACCTCCTTAATAGGAGGTTATCAATCCAACTATTTTACTGGAAGTTAGATGCAAATATACTTCTAAAGGGTAGGGCCCACTTGGACGGGTCGGGACGGGGCGCGTCGCAGCACAATAATCCGCCTAGATTGCTTCCATACATTTTGTATGGAGCAACACCCATTGTTCCGAGGCGCAGGGGCGCGGATTTTTCCGCAGCGGATTTCCGCGACGCATCCCGTGTGCATTCCCCGATGCGGCCTACAGTGACCACAGATCACGATATCACTATTAAGAATAGAGTTCTAATGGCATTTGAACGCTAAAGTTGCGTATGACAACTACTAGAAGCGCCAATTTCTATACTTGACGATTTTAACGTCGAGTCGCCTCTATATTTTTTTGTGCTACTCTGGTAATGAGTAACAAAATTCCGACGATGTGATGTGACCCGGCCCACATCGGTGTGCTTCGCAATGCGATGCGCCCTGACCCGACACACTTCGCCCTATCAACAGTGGGCGCTAGCCTTAAAACTACTTCTATTAAAAAAAGATTGTTCATGCCCATATCCCCGAAGACGTAGGCAGAGGCAAAACCAGGGCACCCACGACTAGCCGAAGACACTAAGTCCCAGAATGTGATAGATGGCAAGCCTTTCGCCAACCGGGCACATATCCAATCCCGAGCAACGTTTTTTTTTTATTAGAAAATTGGAAAAACCCATTTTTCTTATTTTGTTGCCCGATCTGGGATTCGAACCCAGGACCTCTGGCGGTCAAGTCGAACTGAACCGCTAAACCATAGAGGCGATTAATTACTTCTATTGTTTTGGATAATATTATAATGTCAAAGGCAAAGACATACTCGCACTCTGTTCACGTACACTTGTCTACGTTTATGTTTGTTTCTGTTTTTTTATTTTTACGGGTCAGCTGGTATACATCTCTGTTGCTGGACATAAGCTCGCCTATTGTACTATATTATCTTTATGTTCATGTTCATGTTTGTGATAACGTTTTGTAAACAATAAATATATTATTATTATTAAGATGTAAGCTTTAATACTGACTTCAACAGAATATGTGCTCAATACCCTTATCACCTGCTAGATTATGCACAGTGATATACGCTTCTTGTCTCGTGGAGCGTACAGTGACATGCTTCCGTGTATATTCAATAATCCTTCTTGTCGGCTGTTATTCCATGGCATATTTGAACTAAAATTGAATTTTAAATATAGTTTAATATCTGTGATGTAAGTTAAAATGGCTTTAGATTTATTGGCTTATTTATATAATGGCTGTAGAATAAGAATGAAAGATAGAAAATTTATCTTTACGCGATTGAACCTCCACTACCATACCACATTAGGTAAATCATACGAATGTTGTTAATGCGAAATTATTTCTGTCAGTTACGCTTTCACGGCTAAAAGTGATTTTAAAGAAATATGATATTTAAATAGTAGACCCGAGTTCAAACATTGGCAACATTTTTTAAAAATCAACACCCGATCAAAGGATCGCCACTTAAGGTGGTTGATAATTGAAGCTTACCAGATACTAACCATTTTAAAATCTTTTTACTATCAATGTTTATAGTCAATGTAAAAACCTTTACTTATAATAAACTGCAGAAAAGAGGATTCTGTATATTCATAATATTAAAAAATAGGTGCAGAAGATAAAAAAGAGCAGCAGATCACAGTTAATTTGTTCACAATAGCATTTTTAGAATTTTTGTCTGTCTGTCTGTAATATGACCGCGTTTAAGTAATACGTAAATATTTAAAAGATTATTCACTTTGTTGTATAGAAATCCTGCCGGTCTATTGTATTGTTTTCTAGCAAAAACTGTTTTTGCATATTCAGCATCAATTTTATTTTGCCTTTTCTGTATGTTTTAACTTCTTTTAATACAATTTTATGTTTTTCTACTAAAATATATAATATATATAATTTTCGGACCTAGCAACCCTATAATTTTTAGTCAAACCGGTTCAGCCGTTGTCAAGTTATTATAAAGTATATATATGTATATGTACAACGCATGGTTTGGGGACACTTTTTCGAGCAAACACATGTTTCGGGGACATTTGTATACTTTGGAGACTGGTCTCAAAGTATTTATAAGTAAAGCGCATGTTTTGGGGACAGTTCCCAAACTATCTCTACATATTAAGTGTATGTTTTGGAGACAGTTCCCATAATATCCATTTTTAGTCAATTTATTCTTTTGTTTGTGAGTGCAAACATGTCTTAACTTTAAATTGGCATTAGGTTGAAGTTTTTGGCATCTATTCAGGCTGGGATGTTTCTTATCTTAATTTTTTGTTACAATTTTATTAGATTAATTAGTTACGAAACGTTTTAAATTCTGTAAGGAAAATGCACATTGATCTTAAGTAAGCTTAAGACTCGAAAACGGCTCGATAGGCCTTAAGACCTTTTCCGTATTAAAAGCTATTAAAAGCGGAGGTGTTGGTTTTGGTCCCGGATTTATATGTAGACTAACTACTTGTCCACCAACCAGCTCGTAACATACTACCAAATGTTAAATATGTCATTATCATTTACCAACAACACCACTAGTAATATAGTGCTGTACGGCAATTTCCCGGGTGAGAAACCTTCGCCTTACCTATTTCTACCACCATAACGAAACTCCCATGTTCCAATCCGGAGAGTAGGCGCAGTAGGGTAGCCGGAAGACATTTAAATCAGGCTTTACTACTCGTCCAAAAGACAGCGAAGCATCTTTATATATTTATCACGGTTACCTCTTCTTCCTACGGATTCTTTTTATTTTACTATCAGGGAGGTCACGTGACTATTCGCTGCCTTTTGTCATTAAAAAAATGTAGTTAGTGTAATAAAGCATACGTTCCCGGCTTAGAACTTAGTTCTGGCGTTTTACCTACATTTTAAAAAGTTCATTTTATGCACTTACATTTTAACCGACTCTAAAAGAGGTAGTATCGATTCGACTGTAGGTATATTTGTTACGCGGTTACTTGGCAATAACGAACCGATTTTGACATTTTTTTGGAAAAGTAGGTATAATTCCGAGGTGGTCCTATTTTAATTTTATTATAATCCTACCTATAACTCAAAACTACTAGGTAAATCTTATAATATATAAAATTCTCGTGTCACAATGTTAGTTAAGTACCGCACTCCTCCGAATCAGCTTTTCCGATTTTCACCAAATTTTATATGCATATTTCGTAAGTCTGAGAATCGGCTACTGTCTATTTTTCATACCCCTAAATGATAAGGAAGACTCACCCCATTTTTATCACTAAAACCACATTAAAAAATAGCAGAACACCGCGTGCCGGGTCACCTAGTATATATATATACCTATGTATTTAGGGATTAATAAAATTTATTTAAAACTATTTTGAAATGAAATGAAATAAAAAAATATATTAAATCGCGACGTGGTAAAGAAATAGGTACCTACTTACGTTTTATACATAATTGAAGTCGAATTTTTGCAGTTGTACTGCGCTTAAATTATTCTATTTATTACTTAATTCATAATCATAGGGTATTCCCTATTCTTTTAATTTATCGGCTAAGTCAACAGACGTAGTCCTATTCTAACCAGGTATGAATTTTGATTTTTTCTTTTTATATGAACCTACACACAGCCAACGTCTAACGCAATAAAAAAAGAATGAATAAAATTGGTCCATCCGTTTAGGCGAGATGCAATGACCAAGGGAAATGGAGATTATTGTCAGGCCTAAACAGATTTTGCCAGTGGTTCGGACTTATGGACAATCGAACCTTTTAAATCAGTTTCTTATACTAACGTGCTTTAAATAAATAAAAATCCTTACAATTTTATTAACAAAATCACTCGCACTTCGATATATTCGTACGGAATTATCTACCGTTTTATACTAGATTAATGCTCGTTTTTATGTTATAAAACTGATAGTATACATACAGCTTTGTATGAAACAAAATATATTTTTTTTTATCAAACCTTTCATTGTGGGAAGTGTATGGATATGTCTTCAAAAATGACATCATAGTTCCTTTAACTATATTTTCTTAAACTCAATTGCTCAAAAGGTAAAGAGAGTAAGTCATACCACTATTGTAAGTGGTAAGACTCCCACCCTCCTCTTTTACTTTTGAAATAAGAGAGTGAAAACTTAAAATCAAACATATGCTGTAGTTCTCAATGGCAACTTTTCACTATCATTGGTTAGATACGAGAATAAACGGGATATACCTTCATAGCAGTTTGACCGCTTACACAACGTCGTCATTTACACAAACAACTAGGTACAATGATTAAAAAAACACGGATGAAAAATGTTTATGTTATTTTGGCACATTTACTCAAATATTACTCGCTAATGTTACTGGTGCATCCCTATCTTATGGAGAGGAGGTTCTCTCGTGTGGAAGTCGGCAGGCTACGTTACTTTCCTACACGAAACAGAACAAGTACGAGCACTGAGTTCATTTCACTCACTATCAACAAGAAATTCTATAATTATGAAAAAGCTTCAATCATCTTTTCTCTCGATGGACCCGACCCGAAAACTTTTAGTGAATTGCACATAAAAATAATAGGTAGTATACAATTAACATTAAAGCTTAATTATTTTTTACTTTTTAGTTTTGAAGTCGGTTTTTTTAATGTAGTTATTTTTGTTTAATACTTCTTAGTTTATTGCTAATATGATTTAATTTAATTAAAACAGACATCCGGATAGGTGAAAGTAAAAAAATAAAAACTAAAGGCCTACCTGAATCAATTCGAAACTATTTGACATCAAACAAAAAAAAGTTACGTAAATAAGTTCAGAAACCTCGGCGAAATCGGTGTACATACATAAAAAAGTATACCGGCCAAATTGAGAACCACCTCGTTATTTTAAACTCGTTTAAAAATAAATAAGTAAAAACTTTATTTGAAACGGTACAAACTTACAAATGATAGCAGTACGATAGCAACCGCAATAGTCACACGACTATGTCGCAGTTAGAGCCTTTGAAAATTTGATTTTACAGTAAAAAGCATGAAATACTGTATAATAATAATAGTAATATATAACCTATATCATAATAATACCAACCCTGTAACCACTGAAGCGGAATTGCCTCTCTTCAGAATAAAACATTCAAAGTACGTCTTTAATTAGAGCTATTGTATACTTGAAGGCTTAACAGTTTACTGCCAACTACAACCGTTCTTTTAAATTAAAGAAGTTAAGATTATTCCGAGTTTTGACGCCATCGTGAATGAAGGTGGTCATAAATTTTTCATTATTTTTGAATTTCGTGTTTATATTGAGTGAAATTGGTTAATTTGGGTGGAAATTAAATTAATTTTGTTCAGTGTAAGTGCACTAATGAAATAATCATGAAGAAATTAGGGTATCGTCTATTACCTCGCTGCCGTCAAATCTCCTAGATGAGCTTAAGTAACGAAGCCACCACTTTATTCAAGACCCTGACCTGACATGACTTTGCACATAGTGACTAATGACTGTATAAGAATTAATAATAACTAACTTGACATTGCCAAAGTAGTCGTGAAAAACAATCGAAAGCCATATTTATAAATGAAGAAGAAGAAGATTGTTCCGCGCCTTGAACTTTTTTTTAAAGCAAGAATTTCGACGACGAAAATTGTCTATGTGTCTCGTTTGTATTGTTTTCTTTGTTGTCTTGTCTGGATGTTTATTTGTACCTTACAGTATTTTCTGCAGGGCGTAAAGTAATCGTAACATTGCTTTCTTCGTTTTATTTTTAACTAAACTATTAACAATGTTGCTGTGAAAACCGTTTGCCTCTGCCAAATTACAAATCTAGTTTCACTTATGAGGGACAAATTTTCGAAAAAATTCTAAAGTCCAAACATATACACGTTGCTTATAAAACACGTAATCCGTTTAGAAATATTTGTAATGGTAAGGACAAATTAGACAATAAAGATAAGTCCGATATTTATAGGCTTCAGTGTTCTGAATGTAACGGAACATATATAGGTCAAAAAGGTCGGAGTTTTCAAACACGTTACAAAGAACACATAGCGGCGTTCAGAAATAAACATTTCGATAAATCCCATTTTGCAAAATATCTTTTGGAAAACTTATATACATACTAGAATAAATTTTATAAACACCCGGGTCTAAATGTTTATCACACAAATGCCTGCCCCCGGCGAGAATCGAACCCAAGCCTTGCTGTAGGTCTGTCTAGTTAAGCGTATACGCTAGCCACTCGACTAACGAGGCGGTCAAAGGCGGTTCAAGAATACTATAAGTTGTAGAAGAATAAATACAAAACAAGAGTTCAAAAAGATGGACACGATGATGATATTTTATGGATACCAAACATAATTATATAATTTATATTTTATTCTTACAATAAAAGTTTTAAAATTTTCAAATGTTCAGTAAAAGGTTATCTTATCAGTTCCCAGATATAGACCTCTATTGTGCTTTTAGTATACTGGCCTTGGTAACGTTTCTGTAATTGTATTAGATCTTGATGAAAATGTTCCCTTTATTTTTCTGAATAAGTTCCTATATCATCTTCAAATTTATCTAAATAAAAATGTAACATTTGTATCTTTATAATTATGTATTTTAATTTTTTTTAAAAATTCATAATTATGTCAGTGATCAGCTCATCACAATTTTCAAGTTCATCTCTGTACCAAGAAAATCATGAACTACTGGCTACTTTAAAACTATTTCAGACTCTTTTTTTCTAATTGGTATGTATCCAACTATGGAAAACCTTGTTAACCAGTGTTTTTTTTTTTGGACGTATAAAAATTCCAAATTTAATTTTAACCTGAAAAAGCTCAAAAAAAATATATAAATTTGCTCACATATCCAGAATATATTTTAGTAACCCATGAGGAACTATTTTGTTGACCGGTGTAGAATATGCGAAATCTTACTATAGATTTTTTGCCGTTTTTTATTTGCTCAGTTTGAGCTCAGATTTAAATTTTGAGTAAATTTTAAAGATTTTTAAATTTTTTGTCTGTCTGCCTGTTTTCTGTTCACGGTTTACACCAAATCTACTGAACTGGCTGAAATTTAGGTGACGGTAACTCTGTTTT
>NJDC01005607.1:0-30397 GCA_002245475.1 Calephelis virginiensis
ATTTTTATCTATGCTCATTTTGGCGTCGATTTAAAGTGATGTCATGACAGTTCTCACGCTAGCCGAGAACGCCATATTTAGTGTTAAATTTTATAGTGATGTACTATTACAATTGTTGATATTTTATTTTACGTTCCCAGAAAATAATATTTGGACAAAATATTAATTGCCATTGAAAATATCAATTACAGTCTAGCGTCATAAGAATTCTTTCAAATGCTTACTTTAAAGTAAAGAAAGTGGTTTGAATGTAAATTGTGAATCTTGTGATAAATATAGAATTAACTTATATAAAAAATAAACAAATTTGCACACCACAAAAAAATACGCTCATGAAAAGTAAATAAATATTATTTCTGTCGTTGCATTAAATTTCCCCATTTATAAGCCAATTGAGTAGCACTAAGTAAGTTGATAGTTGCAATTTCAATCGGTAGGTAAATAATAATTCTTATCTATTTATCTAAACTTAACTATTAATCGTCACTAATAAATAAATCATGTATCGATATCGATACTCTACTTTTTTTGGACGGCCTTATAATGTCAGAGTGGCAGCCATGTTTAGTAGCCAATGGCAAGCTTTTTTCGTAGGTATTTCATAACCATATACTTAGAGGTGTTATAGTTCCTATTAAAAAAAACTCGTCCAAATCAATTTTCGGTGGAAGATTACATGGTAATGTACGTCATATATTATTTTTAGTTTTACCGCTCTCTTATTTTAGAGGTTACTGGGGGGGGGGGACTTATTTTACCGCTTTTGAAATTGTCTTCCGCGCAAACTATTCAGTTTAGAAGAACTTGGGGTTGAGGTTTAGCTATGGGGTACCCCCAAAATTAATTGTTATTTTTCTATTTTTGTGTCAAAATCTTAAAGCGGTTTACAGAATACATCTACTTACCAAGTTTCCTGATATTTTTGAAAAAAATGGCTGTGACACACGGACGGGCAGACAGACAAACACGAGTTTAGTTTAAATTTTTCAGCCTTAGGCTACGGAACCCTAAAAAGCGGAGTGCGCAAAAAAAATATGTAGGAATATTCATGAAACAAGAACCAGTTCAACAAAATATGCAATACAATTATTTGAGCTCAGTTAAGCTGCAAAATAACCACTTTGACTACTTCGTCGTAAACGTGCGCAAAAATATCTTACTAGCTGTTTACCTGCGGCTTTGCCTGCGTAGAATAGACTCAATTTTTTATCCCCCATTATAGTCCCTTAGGGGACTGATTTTTTAAATAAATAGCCTATGTTTGAACTCGGGTTGTTATCTACATAAAAATGAAATTTCACCAAAAATCGGTCCAGCGGTTGAGCTACGAAATCGTAACAGACAGAATTTCGCTTATAAGTTGGATTTTTTCATCGATCAAAAATGATTCCTGCTAGAAGTTCTTTGAAAATTAATAAAAATAACTACGTTAAAAAATCGACTTCAAAAGTAAAAAATGAAAAAGATTTAATATTAAGTATATATATACTACCTATTATTTACATGTGCCATTTACTAATAGGTTTGAAGTCGGTGCCAAGTCTTGAACTAATAATTATATCATAGGTAAGGATTAAATTGGCTTGATACCGACTTCAAAGCCATAAGTAAGTGGCACATATAAATAAGAGGTAGTATACCTATAAAATATATTAAAATGTTTATTTTTTACTTTTTAGTTTTGAAGTCGTTGTTTTAACGTAGTTATTTTTATTTAATACCTACTTTTAGTTTATTGATGATATGATTTTATTTAATAAAAATAGATATTAGGATAGGTGAAACTAGATAAAAAAATGCTCATAAAACAAAAACTAATTGGCCTACTTGAATAAAATTTTTATGGGACCAATTCTAAACAATTCCGCATCAAACAAAAAAATAACTACTTAAATCGGTTCGTAAACCTCGGCGAAATTGGTGTACATACATAAATAAAACATACCGGACGGATTGTGAACCTCCTGGTTTTTGGAACTGGGTTAAAATATTTAATTTTAATCCAAATGACTGTAAATTATAAAGACACCGTGGACAAAGACATTGAACGAATGGAACGGGTATTTGCCAAAGAGAATTACATGTTTGACATATAAATTGGACAAAATAAAATAAAAATAAAGAAAAAAAGTAAGTGGAAACTTCGCTATGTAGTCGGACTTCGGCTTCCCTTAGTGAACGCATTAGCACACCTGTCTTGCAATATAAAGTAGTGGTTTTAGTGACACCCTCTTTTGACGGCGGCGCATACAGGTTTTTCGGCGTTTAGGTGTTTGCTACCCATGTAACCTGGCAGTAAGCAAAACACGACCGCCCCATATTAGGCGGTTTCGAACCGTCTAGTATGTCATGTACTGACTGGATCATTTCTGGTATAAAGACAAGATAAACATGTTCTCTCACCATTGTATCCAATGGGTTCGTTCTCCTTCAACTTGAACGTGAAGGGTATGTGCACCCTTTGCATCAGGAGCCGCGGCGGCTGCATCGAACGCGGCCATGTGTCCTCCCGACCTTCCCCAACTATGCCTATTACTTCCATGTTTCTGGAACAAAATGGTGGGTAAATATATTTATCCTAATATTATTACTGTCCGCAGCTTTGCCCTTGTATTATTTATTTACTATTATTTATCATCCTGTAGTACAACTGCAGCAATCCGTAAAGTTATCGGTATAAAAACTATTATGTCTTATATGTTTGACCAAATCACAAATATAAGTATCTGTGATTTGATCAAAATCGGTTCAGTAATTTCGGAGTTTAAACACAAATCGTGACACGAGATACTATTAAATAAAAGAAAAGGGTAAGGAACAAACAAAATGGAAGAGGATTTCTAGAAATTTTACAATTATTGGGGTAAAAAGATGAACATTTAAATGAAATTGTGTTAAAAGTGAGAATATAAAAACAAAAAAAAAAATATTTGTTATTTGCCTTGATATAAGAGAGTAGAACACATTATTAAGAACTTTTTGAATTTCATGCCTTAAAAGTTATATAAAAAGTAGACTTCGTATCACTTGACATTAATGCTTCGATAGTAGCGCAGTCGGTCGGATCCAATATGAAACATTCCAAAATCAACAACTACTTATTATTAAAAAATAATTTAAAAAAAACATTTTATAGGAGACCAAACTGTGAATCTAAACCATTCTCGAATTCCCTTGAATACACACGAAAAAATTCATCAAAATCGCTCCAGTCGTCTAGGAGGAGTTCAGTGACAAACACACGACCACAACAAATATATATTAAGATAAGTGCTTATTATTCAAATTATTCGAATCTGTGTATTTAAGATCTTCAATGACAATAAAAAGAGGCGCCTGTTTCAGTTACATGTGATTCTTAAAAAGGTTAAAATAGAGTTAGCAAAAAAACAAAACCATTTTAGCGGGCTGTAAAACTTCAAAAAACCGCCTCTAATTATTTCATTACCACGTTGCGATTTAATAATTCTTTTTCAAGATTATCCCACACAGTTTTTATCGACATACCACCAGCTTTTAATTACTATAATATTTAAATTAATATAATGCTTATTATCAAAGTGTAACTCGAAAACTCGTGATAAATCCCCCATGTTGGTTGGGGCTCCTTTGCAGAATACACAATCTGCCTTCCTACGCCAGGCAGCTCGTGAGAGGCGGCATAGGCTTACCGTTACTAACACTGTGACATCTGACTAGGTGGTAGTCTCGCAGCGACTCGCCCGGATTGGTACCACCGGCTTACCTATTTCTGCCGCCATAATGTCAGCGCTTGCCGTTGACGTGTTCCGGTTCGGAGGGTAAGGTAGTTGATTAACTTTTGCTCGAGGTCTAACATCCCGGCCTAATGTTGGCAACGCACCATTTTCACCTTTGCTGTCTCTAGGCGGCGTGAATTTCTTACCATCAGGAAATCCGTCTGCTTGTTTGCCTTCCAATATCATAAAAAAAAATTAAATGGGACCACCTAGGTATCATGGCTCACCTTTCCAAAAACAAACATCAAAATAGGTCGCGTAACCGCGTATTTACATATATAAATTACGTGTCACGTTGTTTGTCAGCGATGGACTCCTAAACTACTTAACCTTTGCACACCGTGTTCAGTTTGATCCAACATGAAAGGTAGGATAGCTTAACTTGAAGTTAAAGTTTCAAGTTTATTAAGTAAACTTGAAAGTTAGGATACCATCCGAGCGAAGCCGGAGGAGGCAGCTAGTAAACATATATAAAAAGCCCAGTCATATTGATAGCCTCCTCCTTTTTAGAGTTGTTTAAATAGAATAGTCTACCAGGACGACACGACGTCCCAGTTCACGATATGCCGCTAACATTCTCAACCGCGTTTTAAAATATTTTCACCCACTTGAACAATCAAAATAAAAAGCCTAACATGAGTAATTTTTAGGTCATATCAATCATATCATATCAAAGCAGTTCTTGTGTCGACAAATAATTCTAAAATCCAACTCCAGCTAGGAACACGGTCGCATGAGAACCTTAACATGCCGAATTTAAAGAAACCCGTCCAGCGGTTTCAGCGTTATAAAGTACTCACACATTCATACATAATATCTTCATGTAAACTCTTTTGCAGAAAGTATCTAGTGCCAAGTGTCACCTTCTTTGCATACCTGCCTACCTTTCCCGCATTCATTACTCTTCTTCTACGGATAATACCAGAGCGATTCGGTTATGAAAGGTCAACTTAGGTCTATTCGGGGTCAAGGGTCCAAGCCTTGTCGTGACGGGGAAGCCGGGGTCTGCCTGAGAGGCCCCTCTCTGTCCAAGAGTAGACACGAGCAGCGGACACTGGGTGGTGAGCCAGTTGGCACGCGTGGGGTGGCGGCTGTTAGGCCCGCGGGGGAGAGGTGTGGGCTTACTATTTTGCTAACCCGGTCGAGATTGGGTTGCGGCAGGCACAGGGGTGAATGTCGCCTTTGGAACCCCTAAGTGGTACACGCTGTGTGTCCGTGCACCACTTCTGACGATATGCGGCCCCCTGTTGAGAGGGGCTGCCCAACGGCGATCGACAGATCCAGCGCTGCTGGGGCATTGGAAGTGTGCGAAAGTATCCCCACAACCTTGGTACCTGGCGAAGGGGAGGACACCGTGTGGTTTTAGGTGGATATAACCCGTTACTTCCCCCAAAAGTGGCAGGTATCCATGAGGATTTCCATACATTAAAAAAAAGGTTTCCTTGGGTACCTACGTCCATCCACATTCGCAGTGTATATCTATTTTGACAATGTAAAAAACATTTAACCATTTTTCAAAACGTTCTTTATGTTATTATCATATTACTAGTTAGGACAATTGAAGCAATAGGTCAATAAAGAGGCTGTGTTTGAGCACGGGTATTCATTAATTTAGTCATTTCTATCGAGTGTGGATTTAGAAGCAGTAGTAGTACGCCCGTATCCTGAAAGCGATAGGCAGAGGAAAAACCAGGGTACCTATGATTACTCGAAGATACTAAGTCCCACAATGTGATAGTTGACAAACCTATCGTCAACGCACATATTTCAAAGTTGTTTTAATTATTAGAAAATTTAAAAAAAATACATACTCCCATATTTTTGTTAGACCCTAGGCCACAGTCGATTCTTACCACGAGGAGAGCAATGTGACTGTTCGGTGTCCAATCATTTATTACTAACAAGTCAAAATAAGTTAAATAATGCGATTCAGTACATAGTTTCACAACAATAGCACGCAGCGCTAACATCTTCGGTGTTCATAGCCGGCGGCCATTAGAGAAACCGTCCGGCTGTATTTTATTTATAACCTTTGCTATAAAAACACGGTGATTGTATAAACTAAAACATTACGTAATAGGCTAGAATAACAACGAATATTATCATACTGTATAAATAAATATAAAACATTATAATTTGTTATAAATATAAATAAAAATATTTATGTTAAATTTATTAAGGTTTATGTTTTTTTTAACCGAGTCCAAAACAAAAATTTTAGAATTGCTTTTTTGAAAAGGTAGGTCAGGTTTCCGAAGTGGTAAAAAGTATAGTATCTTTACGCCCAGGGTTAGGCAGAGGCACAACCTGGGCACCCACGACTAGCCGAAGACACTAAGTCCCACAATGTGATAGGTGACAAACCTATCGCCAACCGGGCAAATATCCAATCCCGAAGAACGTTTTTTTATTAGAAAATTGGAAAAACCCAATTTTCTTTTTGTTGCCCAACCCGGGAATTTAGACCACATAGGCGAAGTGGTCCCGTATAAAATGTGATCACGATCAGATTTATCCGATTTATAAACGCGACGTGGTACTGAAATAGGTGTTAGTTTCACTGAAGTTATTGATGATGTGACCTTCAATTGTCTTTGTTGTTTAAATGGAACCTTTCTTTCTTTATAATAGACAGTAAAGGAGCAGCTGGTCTGGTCACCTGCTGTGTAGAATAATCTCCTTCCTGCCAGGCAGCTTGTATCAGAATACGTTGAATGGATCAATACAAACAAATCTACTGGTGTTGGTAAAGTGTAGGGTGCTGTGCAGCATCTTATCCGGGTAGGGACTCACTTACCCTATTCGTGCCGCCATACCATATCTGCAGAGAGATTTTCCGGTTCGGTGGGTGGCGTAGCCGGGAGACTTGGACAATATCCCTGACATCCCAGTCACAGGGCACCGACGCACGTATAACATCTATCTCTTATCATCAGGAAAGCCGCATGCTTATCGCGCCTGAGCCGCTGTCTCTTGTCACGAAATCTCGGAGATTAATATGTCGATTTTTTACTTAAAAGAAATGGATCTCACAACTATACCTAATAAATAGTGAGTAAAGATCATCGAATAAAAAGCTCTAATGTGGAAAAGATGACTCTTCAGTATTCCCAAGAAAGGAAAAAACTTCCCAGTCAAAGACACATTCAAAAGTTCGATCGAAAGTTCCAAACCAATTTTTTTGTCTGGCTAATGTGTTGCTGACCTCGCGGTCTTTACAGCTTCACCGGACTTTGTCTTTCCAGCCAAATAATTAGTACTTAGAATACTAATGAGCTAAGTAAATTGGAATATCGTGATGTAGGATTTGCTAGTTGTTGTAAGTCTTGCTTTGATAATTATAGAGTCCAATATTGTCTGGCCGCTTTATGCCTTTCGACAGATAGTCTATGCTGGGTCAACTTCGGTGAGAGGTGTCAGAATGTATCACGAATGTCTGAGGCCTGACCTCCAACACGATTCAATGTTAACCGGTGAGCTGACCCAGATACAACCTGACTTCCAACTTCCAAAACAAACCGGTCCTTTCGGAAGACGTAAAGGAACTTGCCGCGAAACCATCGTCGGTCTTGGTAATCAAATATTTTTATGAGTTATATGAAATCGGTTGGAACTGTGTACGAGCTGCTTTTCGACACTGTCGCTGTACATACTCTAAGTGGGGACACAATAATAAAGGAGAAGTAAATTTATTCCTGAAGCCAAAACATCAGTGATTGCCGTTTGTTTTTATTTGGAGGAGGAGCCAGTAAGCTTACTTTTGCTCGTAGCCTTATATCCCGGCCCCAGATTGGCAATTACCACCTTTGCTGTCAATAGGTGGCGAGAATTTCTTGCTATTAGGAAACCCATCTGCTTGTTTGCCTCCCAATATCATAAAGAAGTAAATTGACAAAAAACCTGACTCCAATTATTTTACTACCCTCTCGCGATTTGACAGTTATTTTTTTTAAAAGATAGCTAATGATTCCGAGATGGACCAATGATGGACCCCATTTTCAACATGTTATTAAAAAGAAAATATATGGATATAGTACCCATAACATATAAAACCGATAGTTGGATCACGATAAAATTAATATGGAAGCACTTTGGAACCATGGCCTATGTTTCTAAAAGACTCTTCAAAATCGGTTCGTTATTGGCCGAGAAGTCGAGTAACAAAAAAAACAGTCGAATTGAGAACCTCTTTTTTTAGGGTCGGTTAATAATACGAACATTATTACAAAAACCGACTTCAATTACAATATTATGTCGTAAATTAATTGTAATCTGTAACAGTTTCCCTAATTTTCCCTTCTATCTTCAGAGTACGTTACTTATGGGCAATACATTTTTTTTTACGCCCTTTTAAATAAAAATAGATTTTTAACATATTTTTCGATATATCCATCTGTAAGTCCATTCATTTCATAGCCACTTCATTCCCAAAATATAAGGACTGCGCGCTTAAAGCTTAGTAGAAAGATTTATTCGAGGAGCCGCTTTACGACTTCAATATAAAAATCCTATCCTATCCTATTAATATTATAAATGCGAAAGTTTGTAAGTATGGATGTATGGATGTTTGTTACTCTTTCACGCTCGAATGGCTGAACGGATTTGTCTGAAATTTGGAAGACAGATAGATTGTGACCTGGATTAACATATAGGCTATTTTTAATCCCGATCGCACACCGGGTTTCTGTGAAAACGCGGGCGAAGCCGCAGGTAGCAGCTAGTATAAGATAAAAGGGGAGCCCTCCTCACATGTGACATTCAACATTTTTTTCATCAAACCTACATTTGCGGGGTCTTTAAAAATGACATTGAGGTTTCTACAACCATTTTTTCTCCAAGCCGGTGGTTTGCAAGATATGCAATCTCAAATTGGTAAAGTACGTGTCTCAAAAATAAGAAAACAGTGCAAAAAAGTTGCAATAAATCACAATTTTATTTTTTCACAGAAATTGGTGAATGACATTATGCAACGTTGTTAATTACATAAATAACAAACCTAGAGCAGTAGGGTTACTCTCCAAGCTCGATTCAAGCAATATTGAAAATTGGAATCGAATATGTCATTTTAGGTACTCTTGAACACAATACTGGCGAATTATTAATATTTAGTTCGCAGTAAACAATAAATCATTTAACGGGATTAGTTGAATTTTTGTGTAACTAAATGTTAATAATACGGTAGTACTGTGTTCAAAAGCACCTAAAGTGACAAACACGATTCTAATTTCCAATTCACATGATATCGAGATTCAAGAGTAACCCTACAGGTCAATTTAATAGATCACATTTGACACTTCATCTGAATTCGACATGTGGCTTTGACTTTGTGGCATTATGTCCTTGTACAAAGCTTGTAAGTCATATAAAAAAACTATTTAGAGTTCAATGTTTTATGTACGTTTGCTTAAAACCTTTTCATTTTAAAATACAAGACATAATTTGTAATAATGACAACATAATATAATTTTACCGTTTATTTTGACAGATGTTTACTAAGATTGGCATGTGTCAAATGTGATCTGTTAACCTGTTGCAACTTTTTGCTTGGAGTTTTGTCAATGATTTGTATCTGAATTTAAGTTTTACCAACTAATATCCAAACACGGTTGCCAATTCAAGGAATTCCTCCCAAATATAGGGAAAGTGGCGTAAGATTTTTTTGTGGATTTAATAGTTTTAGGATTTTTTAATTTTTTAATAAGTATATTAAAGATGTAAACGCACAAGCTCTGGGACACGCCAAATCGAAAACTAGTTTAGTCAATGACCTAGACAATAAAAAAGCATGACTATAGTCCGATTAAAATTAGATCCATCCCCTTCAGTTATGACTAGTGTATTTTGGTGTAAAAAAAATGTATTATTTTTGTATAGTATAAAAAAATACAGCATATAATTACTTATTATATACTACTACTAATTAAAGAAAATAGAATTTCATTACAAAGAAATTGGGGTGATTTTTACCTTAGTTTTAGAGACAACTATTTTTGAAATTTAGTACCTAACACTACCCCCAGGCTATGTCCGAATTTTGAAAATGTGTTGGTTCTCACAGGAACTAGTTGAGCTATCAATATAAAGAATTGCTTTAGTTTGACATAAATTAATTAAATGTGTTACATACATATATTCATGTCAAGTTCCTTGCTAGGTAGGCAGGGACAATAGAGTGCCCCTGTGCACCTACCTTTAGTTATCTCACTTGCCAAAAAATAATATATTTTCGACATTTGAGTTAGCGGTATAACAAAGGCACCCACGTTTAGCCGAAGGTAATTTAGTCCCAAAATATGATACGTAGCAAAACCTATCCTCAACCGGGGACTTCTCCAATACCGGACAATGTTATTGTTATAAGAAAAAAAAAACACATAACTTAAGCTGCCCGAATCCGGAAATCGAACCCGAGACCGCATGTAGTTAACGCCAATACACGACTAACGACGAAATTTCTAATAAAAAAAATATTGTTAGGGGTTGGATGTATGTCCGGTTGGCGATAGGATGGCCACATATCACATTGTGGGGCTTAGTGTCTTCGGCTAGTCGTGGATGCCCCGGTTGTGCCTCTACCTACCTCTTTGAGGATATGGGCGTGAAGATACTTAAGTTTATGAGGACCAATGGATGGATGTTATTTTCTTAATATGCTAACTGTATCGAAATATTAATTAGATTGCAATCGCAATAGCGAGATCAGAGAGAAAGTAGTAGTAAAAAACTAATAAGAAAGGGCAAGCTCCGTTGGATTGGCGACGTGGAAATAATGACAAATGAAAGATTGACAAAACAGATATACAATACGAATGTGGAAGGATTTAGGAACCAGGGGAGACCTAGGGTGCCATTGAATGATCAAATCCAATTATCCAAGGGTGGTGTCAAGAGTTTCCTGAACCAGGGTGTGTATCTGAAAATGATTGAGGAGTAAGCTACGCAGGTCTATAAAGATCGTGTCATTTAGTACTCGATATTCTCTGCCTACTGCGCAATGGACTTGGATTGAAGATATGTTGTATAATTTGGACTTGTGACGTCACGAGTGGAAACTAGTTGATTGTAATCGAGGAAATGTGTTAGAAGCCGTTTACACTGTGTTTCATATAAGGCAATAATAAAACGGCTTATCAACATACATTTACGATCACAGAATCCAATTTTCCCCTTCCACCTATGTTATGTTACGGTGTTCCTTTGTTTTATGAGTGCGTTATCGTATCACTAAAGCTGGAAACATACTATCGGACGCTGCTTAACCGCAACTGACAAATGTGTACATGCCGTCCGCTGACGCTTTTAGCTGACATTAACATCCAATGCGCCAGATATTTTTCAAACGTCCAAACTTTCAAGGTCACGTCTTCGACTTAGGTCACGTCAAAAAACATTCAAACACACTAACATATTCTGCCACATTGTGGTGTGCAACCACATTTTAACATTTATATAAATTAATTATTTACGTTTATTAAACGAATCAAAGTACATATTTATATTTATTACAAGCTTCATTATTTATTACAAATACCTTTATTATGCAATTAAGTTTAACCCTATCAACTATCTTAAGCTATCAACCTATTCAATCCTAGCAAGTCAGAAGTGAAACGCAAACAAAACAACAAAACAACTATTTAATTATATCAAATTTATATATGGCAAATTAGTTTTTAAGCTTTGCTGCACACAAAAATCGATATTCTCTGCTACAATCGCGAGGGATTTAGCGTGAAGATATTTATGTGTGTATCTTTTTTATTGATCCATTTTTACTTAAAAAAATTCACATTAAGCGTATTCCAAGCGGATGTACCTCGCACTCGAAGTGGTCTAGATTGGTTCACAATTTCGTGTCCGTGAGAGGTGTCTATGTGTGCGTTGTTAGAGCGCACTTTGTATGTAAATTGTCTTCTGTACCTGTTTATATTTTGTGGCTCAGTGTACTTTCATTATCAAACCCTGTAAGTCGCGGCTGTCAGCCGCGTCCGATAGTAAGTTTTCAGCTTAACACAGCTTCGCCTGAACAAATAAAAAACATTATCCGCTTCTTCTTGGACTATTTTGATGAAATATGACTTACGGCTGCATAGAGAGAAGTCAATTATCTTTTAGTCAGTCACCAAGACATATTTTTTTATGGGAAATGTCATCTTAACTGATTAAAGACAATTGAAATCTCTGAGTGCGGCCGAAAGTCGACATTATCCATCCAAAGTTTTGACTTAATAGTAGTCGATTGATAGATTAAATGTTAATTGTCGTCTCTGGGTGAGCTCGAAGTCACATTTCATCAAAATAAAACGGAGAATGTCTTTTTTTCGTGGAACATATGAATTGGAAATATTAATAAATTATAATACTTTTTAAGCAGCGAATGTTAGATTAAAACGACGTGACGTGCGAGTAAACTATATGACAAGAAATACAAAAACAAATGAACTTTTACAACAGTGTGAGCAAAATTGGGAGTAGTTAGTTAGTTAGATAAAAAATAATGTACTTAGTATAAAGAAGTATTGACGGACCGCGAATCATCTAAGATCTTTAATTAACCCTCGACAAAAAAGAGGAATTTTATAAGTGTGCGTGCGTGCGTGTGTGGGCACGCGTGTCTGTCTTTCTATGGACACAAAGCTTTTAAACAGATGGACCTATTTGAACGCGATTTTTGTTTGAAAGTTAATTTGATCAAGATGGTTCTGGTTGATGTAGGAGTCGAACATATAGCTTCCTACTTTTTTGATGTAGTTAAAAAATAGTATGGATCCCTAAACGTAAAAATCAAAGTGTAAACCTTCAAAGACATGTGTTGCAAGTTCGTGTGTGGAGTGAAGGTATCGTAGGCAGGTAGCGGCCAACAAGATGCCAAGGCCACATTGGCCAATGTACTCTAACTCTTAAATCCAAGTTTCGCCTGCACTAGCAAAAACACATTACCTTTTTATCCTTAATTAAACAAAAACCTTCCCAGTTATCGCACTAAGAAGGTTTTAAGAATACATGCAAAAACATTATCTTTATAGTTTTTTTTTGTTATTACTAGCTGTCTTCTAAAGATAGATTAGATATAGAAGTCTAGAAATACATACTTATAAATAATATATACATCCTATCCGATTTTCTATTAGTATTATAAATGTGATAACTGCGGAACCGATTTTCATAAAAATTGGTACATACATAGAGGGTAACTTGGATTAACACATAGGATAGTTTTTATCCTGAATAAATTTTCCTGTGGAACCACGAGGGACACGCCGCGGGCAATAGCTAGTAATTCTATTTAGCGGGGTCCACTAAGCAAAGTTGGGTTCGTTACAACGTTTATAACTCGAGAACTGCTGTACAGATTTAAATGATATTGGGTTTTTTTTAATTCTTCTTAGATACAGTTAGTAGAACCGGTAAAACATTTAAAAATAACCTAAAAAACACATAGCACTAGGCGTACAGAATATCCAATTATAACTAAATTATAGTATTAATTTATAAGTAACTAGCGTGGTCGCCTCGTCGCCTCTGTGGTCTAGCGGTTCGGGTGTTGGACTTGACTGCATGAGGTACCGGGTTCGAATCCCGGGTCGGCCAACAAAAAGAAAATTAGATTTTTCCAATTTTCTAATAAAAAAAATGTTGGTCGAGATTGGAATTGTGCCCGGTTGGCGATAGGCTTGCCACCTATCACATTGTGGGACTTAGTATCTTCGGCTAGTCGTGGGTGCCTTGGTTGTACCTCTGCCTACCTCTTCGGGGATATGGGCGTGAAGATACTACTACTAGTAACTAGCGGCCTGCCCCGGCTTCGCACGGTAATTAAATATACACATAAACCTTCCCCTTCAATCACTATATCTATTTAAAAAAAGCATTAAAATCCGTTGCGTGGTTTTAAAGATTTAAGCATACAAAGGGACATAGGGACAGAGTAAGCGACATTGTTTTATACTACGAGTACGTAATGATAATTTGAAATCATAAATTACATACTACGTTTTATATGTATGAGGGTACTTACTACCTATTTCTATATATGTACATACAAAAATGAATCTCCATTTCACGTGGTCATCGCAACTCGCATCACGTCTAAATGGATGGACTAACTTTACTTAGTTTTTTTTCTTTGTTATTGTCAGGAGCAGAACTAAACCGGGAACATGAGAAATAAGCTTTAATCCATACAAACTGTTAGTAGCTGTTAATTTCAAGCGATACGAAGTTCGCCGGGTCAGCTAGATAGATGAAAAAAGATTATTGAGCTAGTACAAAGTTTCAGGAAGGATAAGGAAGCCAGACAGGTTTGTCAGGATAGTGAGGTCTGGCATTCGATCTTCTCTGCCTACCCCGTAAGGGACTTGGCGTGAAGATATGTATATATGTATGTATAATTATAAAGTTTCAACAGAGACTGCAACGATAGTTTAATTGTTAGCATCTTGTTATAAATAGGAGAGTTTCGGTTCAGACAAAGGTTCGGAAAAGAAAAAGATGCATTTCTTTCAATTTTCTAATAATAAAAACAGTAATGCCCGGGATAAGATATGTGCTCTGTTGGCGGATAAGCTGGCCACCTATTACATTGCGGGACAGTGTCTTATGCTAGTCGTGGGTACTTTGCTTGTGTCTCTGCCTACACCTTCTAGGCTATGAGCGTGAATATACTTTTATCTTCTAGCATTCTTTGTCTCTGTCCGCAGTTTAACGTTTTTTGCACAATTTCGCATTAATGGTATTAAAGTACGGATTTTATAATTTACTAAAACCATTTTATGAGATTATTAAGCTCAATCATACGTAACATAAACCCAGTGTTCAAATAACATGTTAGAGCGTTTTTTAATAATCAATTTTATAAATAATAGTAAAAAAGCGATCATACTTTTCTACACGTTGGTCCGCATATGCTTTGTAAAATTATGCCTTCCTGCCAGGCAGCTGATAAAAAGCAAGCTAAGGTTACATGGGGGTATTACCAACAACACCGCTGGTGGTGAGTGCCGGGCTGTATCTGGTCCGTTTAAGGATCCACCACCTTATCTATTTCTGTCGCCATAATAACAGTGTCATGATGCGGCCCGGAGTGTAGGGTAGTCGGTAGATTTACACAATTGGCCTAAACCTTGGCCACAAGACAGCGACGCACCTCCTATATCTACGGTGTATATAAGCCACGATTATCTCTTATATAGAGAGATAGATATATATTATAGAGCCGTGTGTTTGTTCGCTGTCTTTCACCATAAAAAAGTATAGTCTTATACCTGTACACAAGCCAGCTCTATATAATGTTGAATCGCAATACATATTGGGCCAAAGTTGGCCCAACGTCTAAAAGGCTACTTGGCGGTAAACTGGCAGGTGTGTCATACAGAGACAACTGTGATTGTATTGGTCTGACACCTTGGCCAATATGCTCTGCACGGGGTGGACGTTATGTTGAAAGCGTCTCGTGGAATCGCCAACTTTTTACCGGTTTCAACGCAACGCTTTGTTACCGTTCATACGAACGGGGTCTTTTCTGTTTACTCATAATATTTGTTTGCCACAGTCACGTTTTACGATCAGATAATAAATTACTTTAGACCCCATTCGCATGATAACAATACATACTTTAAATGAGATGTTCATTGTGTTAAATTCACACTAGTCCGAAATGGGATCTTATTATTTTTAGTGCTATAAGAGAAAGGTGCATTCATCATCTTTACAGCCTCATTAAAAAAAAGTATCTTCACGCCCATATCCCCGAAGAGGTAGGCAGAGGTACAACCAAGGCACCTACGACTAGCCGAAGACACTAAGTCCTACAATGTGATAGGTGGCAAGCCTATCGCCAACCGGGCACATTTCCAATCCCGACCAACATTTGTTTATTAGAAAATTGGAAAAATCCAATTTCCTTTTTGTTTCCCCCGGGATTCGAACCCGGGACCTCATGCAGTCAAGTCCAACACCCGGACCGGTTTCGGCTGCAACCGAAATCGCAACAGAAGTATAAGTACTTTGTCTTATTCCAAATTTCTGTTGTTGTATAGCCTACTGAAATCTACACTAGATTTAAAAAAAAGACATTTAAGATTTCCGTACATACATAAATATGTTTTTGTTAGTTTCAGTTGCGGTTTCGGTCAAAATTGTGAAGAAGAGAAATTTAAATAAGTTTTAGTAAATTTCAGTTGCGGTTTAGGGCCAAAAATGTGAGCAAGAGAAATTTAAATAAGTTTTAGTAAGTTTCAGTTGCGGTTTCGGCCAAATGTGTGAGGAAGAGAAATAAAAATAAGTTTTAGTGTCGGCAGTTTCGGTCAAAAGTGTGAGCAATGCCCAAAGTTTGGTTTCGGCTACAATTGGCTTCCGGCCGACACTATTTTCATGTTACAATACCGAATAAGCTGGTTACTTCCTTGATGGTAAGAGACAATAGTTGTCCTTAGACTCAAAATGTGTTACTGGTGATTCGCTAGCTTATGGCCAAAATCTTAAGGTATGTATGCAAATCTATAACATGGAATACGACAATTACGATTACTGACGTTTTGTCGGCACGAGTAGGCATGATGGTTCTACAACTCTCAGCGAGGTGCTGCACAGCTCTCGACCACTAAGTGAGTGCACTAGTGAAACAATCGAGTAATTATTTACTATTAATTATTGCTAGCAATAGTTAGATTAGAGTGGGATTGAAAAAGTGTTTGTGTTAAAATGAGAAAGGGCGTTGGTACTCCATCGCTTCGGTCACGTGGAATGAATGACAGATAAAAGACTGACAAAAAAGATACACAATGGGAAGGTGGATGGATTAAGGTACCCGGGGAGACCCAGGTTAGCATTCCACGATCAAATTGCTAGGGTTTTATTCGAGTGTAGTGTCGTCTCCGAAATTGGCGCTTTTATACAAAAAGAGTATTGAATGTGGATGAACTTCTATTCATATTTGCAAGGTTCTTGACGTTGGCTACTCGATATTCTTTATCAACTGTAAAAGGGACTGGGCATAAAGGTACATATGTATCTACGTATGTATGTACTGCCATGGGTAAAGGGGTCGTCACGTCCCGGGGTCAAATTTTTTTTCAAATCAGTTAGAGTCGCTAAACTTAGTATTTAGTATAAAAAGCTCAGCCTAGGTTTGGCAATACTCAGTGACTGTAGTTGCTATCCATAGTTAAAGTAGATTCATTGGTCTTCCATTTGGAAATTCAAATGTTTCTCTGCTTTCTACCTAATACAAGGCCATCGGATAAATAAGCGTGATGGGATGACCATAAAATTTAAAAACCTTGCAGCTTTTTTTTGTGATATTGTAAGGCAAACAAGCAAAAGGAAATCCGTTTTCGCGGCGGGAATTTCTGACCAACCACAAGGAAATCCTAGTGATGGTCAGAATTTCACGGCGCCTAAAGACACCAAAGATGGTAAAGGTGCTTTGCAAACCTGAGGCCGGGACGTTAGGACTCCAGCAAAAGTAAGTTTACCGGCTACCTTACCTACCGAACCGGACCACGTCAACGGCAAGCACTGACGTTATCGCGGCAGGAATAGGTAAGGCGGTGGTACCAATCTGCTGCGAAACTCTACCAACTAGTAGGATGTCACGGTGCTAGTGACGGTAAGCCTATGCTCGCCTTTAACTAGCTGCTCGGCAGGAAGGCAATGGTCTACTCTGCAAAGGAGCCCGGACCAACCAATGTATTGATGTGGGACCATCTCGGAATTGTAACCAACCTTTGAAAAAAGAATGATCAATTCGCGACGCGATAATGAAATAATTAGAGTGAGTTTTTTGCAATTTTACTGCGCTGAAATTATTTAAGTTTTTTGATAACATGACCTTGTGATATTATTCAAATGGTTCATATACTTAATTTATTTGAAATAGGAAAATTTTGCAAGAAGCACCTTCTTTTCTTGTAGGTACCCTTCATTATACGTTTTGTGCTCAATTCAATCAAATATTTTTATTGCCAATAATATGAGTATACTTAAGACAGTCAATTACTCATGCTTTGATGTTCTATTTTGCAAAGGAGCCCGGACTAAACCGGACCTCTTTACTGCACAATAAGAAGTTATAGTTGCTGATAAAATGGTAAAGCAGTATGATTATCAGTTAGTACAGTATGTATAGTGCTGATAAACTAACAAAACAATTACTAGAATAATCTTAATCACATGTTTTCCCCGTTTCCCTGTGTTGGTCAGGGCTTCTTTTGCAGAATTAACCATTTGCCTTCCTGCCATGCTGCTTGTAGAAGCCGAGCATAGGCTTACCATCACTAGTACCGTGACATCCTACTAGGTGGTAGAGTTTTGCAGTGATTCGCCCCGATTGGTACCACAGCCTAACCTATTCCTGCTGCCATAACATGCTTGCCGTAAACTTTTCCAATTAAACTTACTTTCGCTTGAAGCCTAACATCATGGTACCAGGCTGGCAATGCACCATTAACACCTTTGGTGTCTTTAAGCGGCGTGAATTTCTTACCATCAGGAAATCCGTCTGCTTGTTTGCCTTCCAATGTCATTACTCACTAATGGGTCATATTTCTTTGCCAAAAATAAATGTTGTAGTGAATATTAAGGGATACAACATGTACACAACTCTGCAGTCCTAGTACCTACTTATAAGGAAGAAAAATAATTTTGTGAAACAAAATAAATATCAATCATTACATCCATTTTCAATTTCAAAAATTGATTAGGTGTTTTGGATATAATAAAAATAAAATAATCTTGGGTAATGATGAATCTTACATAGATTCATACATATCTTCACGCCAACTCCCTTACGGGGTAGGCAGAAAGTATCGAGTGCCAGACCTCATGATCCTGAAAAACCTGTCTGACTTCCTTCACATCAATTACCCTTTTCATACAAACACGCCTCATTTCATACAAACTCTTGACACCACCCTCGGATAATATCCGAGTGATCTGATTGTCGAACGTTAACCTTGGTCTTCCCAGGTACCTATGATGAATCTTGATTTATTTATGTGTGGCAATTAAAAAATATAGTTTTTAAATTTAAAATGATTGGTGTTAAACCTGTTTTAAAATGTATTCAGTTATTAAGATAACAAAATAGACAAAAATATCAATGATTAGGTATTAATTATTGTACTTATCTTAAAGCCAAGTCCCTTACGGTGTAGGCAGAGAGTATTAAGTGCCAAATGGCATGATCTTTGCAGACCTGCCTAGCTTCTTTTACATTCCCTTTTACATACACCTTTTTTAAAAAAACACAACAGTTTTAGAGACACCATCCTCAGATCACCCCAGGCACAATTAATCAGACACCTAATCAAGAAGCAATTATTTTAAATTTTAAATGATTATCATGAATTTTATAAAAAAAAAACAGAATAATATCTATCTCAAAAATTATTTTTTTTAACACTATGCTAGTATGAGTGGTGAGTTTTATAATGATATATATATAATTTTAAAAAAATGGGAACTGCTAGTGTAGTAGTTATAATTATAATAAAGTAAATAATATATCAAAATAAATAACAGGTAGGACTCATGTATGGTCAAAATGTATGATTTTTAATATTTTAAATTCAATTTTTTATGTTGTATCATCTAAACAACTAACAGATTTAGGAACTGGTTTATGTTAAGACCGATTAATATAAATTTTGAACTAATAACAAGATTGCTATGTATAACTCATCAAATTTTGATACCCCCAAGATTATTATTTTCTATCCAAACAACACAACACAAATTGAATCTAAACTGAAAATTAGGAAAGTATTGTTTGTGTTCTGGGTTGATTAAATGATTCTCTCACATAGAAATACTTAAATAGATATCAGAAAAATTAAATACACACCCCAATACAAAATGCAGATATCTAAATGTTCATCACTTAAATGCCTGCTCCCATTGGGAATTGAACCGGACCCATCAATTAGTTGGTGGTGTTAGGTGTGTACACTAGCCTTTTGACCACCGAGGCGGTCAGATATTTATAAAAATCAATCATCACATCATAAAAAAATATACATTGGACCATCCTAGACCAACAACCTAATTTTCAAAATAGGAGTTATCAAATTGTGATCTGGTAATAAAGTTAAAGTTGGTTTTTGCCATTTTTACTGGGCTTAAAATATTTTTATTAGCATACTTGAGTGCTATAGTGAATAACTATCAAAAATGTAAAAAACATCTACACAATATGAATTAACAAATAATTATCATGGGCTAATAGCATTGTTATTTCATATACCTACAGATGTGATTACTTTTAAAAACACAAAGTCAACTTGTAATTTTTACTGTCATATATAATGACTTAAAAAGATAGAGCATTAATTATCAAATTAGTGTAACACACTATTGTAAATATTGTATTGTATGGTATTTACCTAAGATACACATGTGTGAATTAGAATCAAAATAAATTATGTTAAAATAAAAATATCATATTCCTAATTTATTTTAGTGTTCTTTTATCTACACAAGTTATGTGACTGTGGCAATTCATACAAATATAGAACTTAGTGACTTCATAACACAATTTTTTCAATGTTTGTTTGATATTTTATACATAAACATCATTAAAAATTTAATTCAATTTGGATTTAATGGTTTTTTTCTAATCAATTTCAAAAATTTCTCTAACAACATAATAATTAATTCTTATTTGTTACAAAAGTAATATGAATATATTAGAAATAAATAACAATCCTTCTTTGAAAGACTACAGGAATTAAGCTAAAGACAATCATAGATAGTAAATTACTAATTAGTAAGCATATATACTATTCAGTAAACATATTGTATTATTTTTACACTAAAATAAAAGATATTTAAGAGAATATAGATAATAGTCATAAGAAGTAAGTAAATTACATAATATTACAATTTTCATAGCTGTAAAGTTATTGCATTATCATAATAAGAATGTTATCAATGTTTTGTACTATTACTTACCTTAACAGTATCACTAACATGACAAATAGAGCAACGAGGGCTCCTATCATAATAAATATGTTTGGCAAGTCTGCCAGAGTCAATCCAGTAGATCCCATGGTGGAACGTCAGTAAACAATCACGAAATAAAATCACTTTCGAAAAGTTTTTAAAATTAAAGTACACATAAGTTCACATTATACACCTAAATCAGCACAAAACATCTAAATTGTCCCCTTTGTGTACAAGCTGATAACTACAATGGCAATGGAGGTTAATCGTGGTTTATTTATTTCTTCAAATTGTGAAAAATACACTGATTTAATTTTATTACATTGTGTAATATCACAACCTTCAATCACAACAAAAATATTATCAATTGATTGGTTTAGAAAACAGACACGTAAATTCGCGAACCATCCACCGACCACCACCTGCGACGTAATTTGACAGAATGGAGAAAAACAAAACTAAAATCTGCTGTCAATGTCATATTGTACGTCACGCCATTCCGGTTTACGCATTATATCCAATGCACATAATTTATAAAATAGTTCTAATTTCTTAACAAATAATATAAAGTATTTCCTTGACGTTATAGCGCAGTAAAATATTATTTCCGTATTCCGTTATACACAACTTAATAAAACATTACATCAAAAATGTGATGTAAGTAAGATATGAGTACACGTGCCTTTTAAAGTTCATAAATAGGTAACTACTTAAAGGTAGTCTGTCGATCAGTTAGAAATACCTAGTTAAAAATGAATGAAAATGAAATGTGTTGAAAGTACTAGTACTGTATTTTAGTACTTTTATGAAAAACTACCTTTTATCCATGTCTTTGCCCGCGTGCCAGGGTAGACAAAATATCACGCTATTATTTAGATATACCTATTTATTAATATAACTTTCAGGTATGTACTTTCAACAATTTTTTTTGTTGTTTTCTCTAAGCCTACCGGATTTATTATACAAAGAACACCTAATTTGGACGAACCTTTCTTAACTAACTCTCCCTTTTATGTTATAAGTAGGATAGCATAGGAGTGCACAGCATGAAAACAAATGAAAAGAAAAAAAAATACATTTTTATGATCATCACATCCATCCAACCATCAACCTTAATTAACTCTTCCTTTTATGTCATTAGTAGGAAAGGATAGGATCGCAGAGCATGACAACAAATGAAAAGAATAGAAAAATGATGATTTGAAAAAAAATCAATACTTATGTACTTATATTCAAAAATTTCTAATAAAAAAAAGTTGCTTCCGCAACTCTATTCGTCGTATATTTTATTGTTAGTTGGTAGTTTTTAAATTAAAAAAAAAACTTTTACCCCGTGTTGGTTCGGGCTCTTCAGTAGGCCATCGGCCTTCCTGACAGGCAGCTCGTAAAAGGCGAACATAGGCACTAACACCGTGACATCCTACTAGGTGGTAGAGTTTCGACTCGCCCGGATTGGTACTACCGACTTACCTATTCCTACCGCCATAACGTCAGTGCTTGCCGTCGATGTGTTCCGGTTCTGAGGGTAAGGTAGCCGGTAAATTTACTTTTGCTCGAGACCTAACTGGCCTCAGGTTGGCAACGTACCATTACGATCATTGGTGTCTCTAGGCGGCGTGAACTTAAGTAGGTAAAAGCAATGAACTTCATTGGGTCAACCTTGTAACAGAGCCTCTGTAGAAACTTAATTCAAATTTTTAATGGAAATCCGTGCTGCTTTGCTCGAATATAACGAATACCGAGCAAAATATTAGACATAAACCATAGTGCGTATTACCTACAATATAAATGTCTAAAGGCGTTGGCATATCTCCACGTGGATTGTGTTTACATTTTGAAAATTTGTGTATGCTTTTCTTACCACTAGGACAAAAAAACTTGACATATTTTTTTTCGATTTGAAATCAATAAATTATTAGTCTGAATTTAAAACCTAGTCCTCACGATCCAGTAAGTCCCCGTGACGCTTTAGCCTCTTCAAATTTGGTATCTCGGGCTCCTCTACTTTGATCTCAATTATCGTACCAATATTATATATATTACCGTGATAGGTATATTAGATAAAATATCTACTTATTTGCAAATAGTATTTATCTTATATTTATACTACCTACAGATTGAAACTGGTCTAAACATTAGATTTAATTAATAATTATTAAATTTACATAAGTTAGATATACAATAATATTTGTCGGTCAACTGGTATTTTTATTTCCTAACAATAATATTGATTGTCTAAATCGGAGTGTTACTGCTAAAGATGAATGAGAAAGAGCTAGAAGTCAGCCACAATTGCGGTTGTCATGTACACAGGCCAACAAAATGTGTAAACAAACCAACCGATCGATATATTTCCATACATTTACTAAAAGCTTACCAGCTTTCTCAAGAATCACATCGCGGTATAGAAAATCGTATTTTTTTTTCTGACACTAATTTCGGCGGGAAATGGTTATATTTCTGTGCTGAGCGCGAATGAATAGTGACGTGCCTTGCAGTTGCAAGTCGGTTTCTAAACTGTGGTTCAACGTGGCGTCCTGTATGGAGAAATGGTTCGGTGATAAGAAGCTCTGGTTATTTGGTAATAACCTTCCACTACTGCCTAGGTACGTGTTCTTGACACCGTTTTTTTGATACACAAACGAGAAGTTTTTAAGCAGGTAAGTACATAAGACAATGTATACACCGACTCTAGAAACCTACGATGTTATTGGTGCGGCGCAAACTTAGCAGCGACGATAAGCTTCATGTGAACTATTGTAGAATTGTACTAAACCTAAATACAACAATGGCATCCTACAAGAGGATTTACAACCACAGTTTTAGTGATACCAAGTTGGACCGCCACAATGTCAGTGCCATGTTTCGTTCTGGAGGCCAGGGTAGCCGGTAGACTTGCACAATTGGCCTAACATCCCACAGGGCATACACTATGTCACAGTTTCTGTCACAGGACAGAAACGCACCTTTATAACATCTATTGGTTGTCTCATACCATCAGGAGAGCCGTGTGCTTGTTCTTGTTTTAAAAATGGTAAAGTAACATATACTGAACTTCCTCTTTCCGTTTGTCGCTAATGTATAGAAAGAAGACTACAGCTGTGCCCGCGTATCCATTCGCGATTTTGGTGACGACCTGTTTTAGTAAGTGTTTTTTAACTGGTATTTCTTTAACTCGAAGCTACAAAACTTACGACTTGGAATAGGCATCTGGCAAAAATCTGTAAAGCACAAGTCACAAAATAAAAAAAAGAATAAATGGGTATATTGCCTACCCTGCATGGAGGTTTTGGCGTGTAGGTATGTAAGATGACAAGTAGGTATATTCAAATGTTTCTCTTCATTCCCAATTTCAAGTTACCTATTTGCTTCTTGCTGAGAGTTGTTAAATCTAAAATTGCTAAACTAAAAGATACTTAAAAAAAAATACACAACAATCTTTAAATCACATACTTTCTACAAATAAAAAAATGAAAAATTAAATCGGACTACTTACGCGTTAACGAATAATAGCCTAACTAGCTCTTGCCCGCAGCGTTACTCGCGTGGTTAATGGTCCCATAGGAGCATTTTTTCGGGATAAAAACTATCCTATGTGTTAATCCAAGTTACCTTTATGTTTATTCCAAATTTCATGAAAATCAGTTCAGTAGTTTTCAGCAGTTCACGCAAAACTGCTTAAAACAAATAAACATAAAAACTTTCGCATTTATATCTAATATTAATAAGATATATTTTGACTTTTACCCCTTTTTACTTAAACTAAACGTATTTAGTACCTACGTATACATACGAACCCTATAATTCTTCTCAGAACAATATACCTACCAGCAAAATTTAGTTGCGATTGGTTCTGCCGATTCGGCGTGAATCGGCGTCCATGATACAGACAAACAAAAATGTGTCTTTTTCAGTCGCTTGCATTTCAATATTTCAAATGCAATTTGATTTTCAATATCCGGCAAAAAAACGTAATTAAAATAATAATAATAAATTACGGTATATAGTGAATGGATTGGACTTACCAGAAGCCGATGTCCCGAAATATATCCAGCACCACACGAAACATAAATAATATTCAAAACGATATGAGTATGTATCAATATGTATAAGTAGGTACTTTAATAATGATAGATAAACTATTTTTCAATTAAGAGACCAGAAACAATATGGGGAAAAACGTGTAATCATAAAAATTAATAGATGTCCTAAATCGGAATAAAAACAACAATAACATACATACAATCAACTATTATATTTTAAATCACGTGTCTACATTCACATATAAACCATACGTACACGTGTTACACATAGCATTTATCTACTACATACTTAATATAATAAAACAGTATTAAATCTAAAGTTGTACTTAACTAATTTTTTAAAAACATAATTGCTCCGTATTGCATGCAGGATACAGCATCCAAAACTATGGTTGTTAACTTATTTTGTATGTTTGTTCACTCTTCACGCTAAAACTGCTGACTGGATTTATATCAAATTGTGTAGCAGTAGCTTAGAATAGAAAATCTGCTTTACTGCCAGGCAGCTCGCAAAAGGCGAGCATTGGCTTACTGTCACAGTTTACCGTGACATCTGACTTGGTGGTAGAGATTCGCAGCGATTCTCCTGGATTGGTACCACCGCCTTATCTATTCCTGCCGCCAAAACGTCAATGCTTGCCGTTAACGTGTCCCGGTTAGAGGGTAAGGTAGCCGGTAAACTTACTTTTGCTCGAGGCCTAACATCTCAGCCTCTAGTTGGCAACGCATCATTACCACCTTTGGTGTCTCTAGGGGGTGTTAATTTCTACAACAAGCAAATCTGTCTGCTTGTTTGCCTTCCAATATCATAAAAAAATATAGTCCAGGTCGATATTTAGGGTACCGATTACTGCGGGAAAATCTTTCGTTCCCATCACTAACTATGAAATGTCATTTCAATGCGTGTACGAAGTCGAGGGTGACACAAATACACGCTAAACGCAGGTCCTTTTAAATACAACCCAGCCATTAGCTATGCAAACCACTTTATAGAAACACCCTAAGGCGTGCCTAGCTTATTATATTTTAATGGGAGTTGGAAGCAAAAAAATAGACGTATTTTCGACATACCTATTTCCTGATGATACATAAGTCGATTATTAATATAAAAGTTGCCAGTCTAGACCTAGAAAGTTAAGCCTTTTTCATTACCAAATCTACCTTGTGTCCCATGGACCAACTCGGAATAGCTTTGATGTAATGCAGAGGGTCTTATACCTTTGATAGACACAAACGACTTTCAGAATTTCACAAATGTCACGTACCCCTGTAGAAGAACAAAGTAAGAAAAGAATGAGTGACACGAATCATTAAGAATAACTATTGAGATGTTATCTTAATTAGTATCTCTCGCCTCTGTGGTCGGACCGCTAGTCCGGCGTGAGACTTGACTTCTTGAGGTCCCGGGTTCGATTCCCGGGAAACGATTGAGAAAGCAATGGACTTATATTCTTCAAAGAGTACCCGTTAAGAAACATTTTCAATAGAAGGAACGTAGGAAGTAGTTATAGTAAAATTTTAATACGAAGCTAGTGAAGGAGCGGACGTAGTAGGCACCGTTTTAGTTTTTTTATAGACAAATAGTTTGTTTTCTTCGAAGACGTGTTAAGTCTAAAAATACAGTCAAAGTAGGTACTAAGATAGTAGTATATATTTTAACCTATGCTGAGGTTTGATTTTTTCAATAAGGAAACAATTGCGAACACATAACTAACCTTTTGGTAAAATACAACTGTGGCCTATAGACACCATAGATGTTACGAGTGCAATGAGCTATAGTGCAAGTCTACCGGCTATCCTTGTGCCCGGGCAAGTTACTCCACATTAACACTATTATCATGCTAACTTCGTACGAGCCCCTGCGCGCTGGACAGAGAGGCAAATGGTCTATTAAAAAAAAACGGATGTATACGGGCCCGGGGACTTATGACTTATAAGGACTTTGATTAATGTACAAAAGTTTACAGACTATGTTTTCAAAATATAGAATATCACAATGGCAAGCATTAAGGTTGAGGTAGTGAACAAAAAACTAGCATTATAAAGACTTCCTTGATATAGAATGATGACCGACAAAAGTGTTATCTTTGCGGAGTAGGCAGGGGCAAAAGTACCTTCTTGCGATAAAAACTTTACTGTACGCCTCTAAACTTTTCAGTGTTTTTTTGTCCTAGCCACATACTTCCACTTTTCATGTCCAATCTTTAGGTGCTCTTCTATGATCATAGCATAAAATAAGTAATGTTACAGCAGATATTTTACATAATATTGTCTTGAGTACAATCAGCAAACGAAATATATGATCCCCGTACAATACTTTCTAAGTCCTGTACTCTTCAAATTATTGTACCATCGGACCTTCTTGGGCAGTCAACCTAGCTCAGGCGTAGAATTTTCGCCTATATAGATCAATACTAGAAGCAGTGGTTATGTCGTATTCATATCTCACCGCATTTGTAACGGCTACTCCGTTATTTATTGGGGTGTTAATGGGTGGGAAGGGTCTATTCAATACAGATTCTATACTTCTTATCGTCGGTGCTTGGTGGAATTCCATTCTTGATGCAATTTATTTAGAAACACTTGTACTTTCCACAATATATTTTATTACTTTTTACTTTTATGGTTTGACCAACCGGTTTCGCTATACAAGCATCATCAGGGCTATATAACAACTCCCTTTATATAGCCCTGTTATATAGCCCTGATGATGCTTGTATAGCGAAACCGGTTGGCTAAACCATAAAAGTAAAAAATAATAAAATATATTGTGGAAAGTACAAGTGTTTCTAAATAAATTGCGTCTATTCAATACACATATTCAATGGTGTAGTCCAGGTTCCCAAACTGTGTGTTGCGACGTCTTGTAGCATCGTGATACTGTCCCAGGGGCGTCACGTGTCAATGCCACAGAGCCGAGTGAGTTATCCGAGTCTAGGAGGAACCAGTTACTAGACTTTTTTTGGTCCACATGGTGCGACGTGTGTTAAGGAGTCATAAAAATAGTGCTTGTACTATATAAATGGTAATAATTTGATCCGGAGGAGCCCCCACCTCCTGTGACACTGAGTGGGTTAAGGGACGTCTTTAATAAATAGCACGACCAAAGGGCGTCACAGTACAGATAAGTTTGGGAAGTAGTGGTGTAGGCTGTAGCCGGATGGATCCCTACGTTGGTTTCGGAATTTGAAAAATTCGCTATTTTGCACGTGTGTTTGTTGTAACGAGGAACGGCTAGAGGGAGCAGTTACTATTCCTAGTACTGCAACTGTCCAAATGAACGAAACCCGTTTAAACAGGTTATGTGCGTTAGGTGTGGACTAGAAATTGTAAAAGAAAAAAAAAGAAATTAAAAGAAAAGTTATAAAAAGGTTTTGCGAAGAATCATGTAGTGTTTGTCAAGTAAAGCTATATAGGGTGACATTTAAAGTACCAGCCAAATTAAAAAAAAACTAGCGGAATCAAATAACGCTTTAGATTTATGAAAAAATTAAAATTCGAAAAAAAATATTTTATAATTGTTAAAGAAAAATACAAGATTCATGGTTATAACTTAAACAAAGCATAAAACTAGTTCCCACCGACCGCAGTCGCATTCACAGGCTGGTGACGTCATGACTCGTACTAGGTACGACATAGCGTGATAATAAGTAAATATTTTTTGCGGACTGCTTTAAATAAATGTTTATAAAAGTAAACATTACAATTTGGCAATAATATTTAAAATGCATTACCATTCAAGCCCTTGCACTCTTAAATTAAAATTTGGCTGGTCGTTTCAAAGTAACCCTGTATATTTCATTCCAAATTATTACGGCCTCACATCTATTAGGTACTTATGTGAGATACTAATATATCTATGCCCTATGATAGGCATTTAGTGCCACGGGATCAACTCTGTTGTAGAGCTTCTGCTAACCCAATTCAATTGTTATTGAAAATTCTTACTGCTTGCTAAAATTATACAGGGTAGCCGAATTTCGGATTTATGCACTGCGTAGTTAATCATCTGCAATTTTTTATTGAAGGGATCTTGTATAGCGACAGATTAACAACAGAGGTCGAAACAGAATCGAGTTTTTATTGAATATTTTGTCACAAATTTAGAAATGTCAGAAGAAGAAATAATGTCACAATAATGTTGTGATATCTTGGTATTGAGGGATTAAATTTATAAGCAGTTTAATTTAAATTACATATGTTATGATTAACTTATAGCACGCGATCAGTACTTAGTTGAAACTTAGTTTATATTGCAGCTTATTTATTTTAAAATGAAATTGCGGTGACAGAAGAATATGAAAGGGAAAATCAATATCGCTCTATTATCGCCCTATGTCGTCTCGGCGAGGTAACTAATTAAATTACAGAAATTAGCTGCATTATATGCGCGGTTATATGTATTGAAATGGTTGCGTGAGTGGTCGTTTTTTTGTTTACAAAATGCCTTTAAAAAGGCAAATGTCTGAGATATTGTGAGTACATTTTTTGATTCATTATCACAATATTGTTACTTATCCTTGCTATAAAAATAGTAACGTGTATGAAACTGTTTAGGATTGTGTGCGTGCGTGCGTGCGTGCGTGCGTGCGTGCGTGCGTGCGTGCGTGCGTGCGCGTGCGCGTGTGCGTGTGCGTGTGTGTGTGTGTGTGTGTGTGTGTGAACCTATTTTTAAATAAATAAATAAAAGAGAAGTATCTTCACGTCTATATCCCCGAAGAGGTAGGCAGAGGCACAACCAGGGCACCCACGACAGACACTAATTCCCACAAAGTGACAGGTGACAAGCCTATCGCCAACCGGGCACATATCCAATCCCGGACATTTTTTTTATTAAAAAATTGGAAAACCCAAATTTTCTTTTTGTTGTCCGACCCGGGATTCGAACTTGGGACCTCATGCAGTCAAATCCAACACCTGAACCGCTAGACCACAGAGGCGATACAGAGAGAGGCTATTTTTAAATCAGGTTTTATGGCAGATTTGTATGGATGAAACAATTTTAGAAGTATGAACATTAAAAAAAGTCTGATCTATAAATAATCCATGTAATTTAAAGCAACTTTTGTTATAAACCACTCAAACAAACGTAACATTTATTATAGTTGTCGAACAAAATTCCTGTTTGATGCATACTAAGTCCTCGAACGTGACATTCGAGTACACTTTTAGTATAAAGCGTTTTTTGGTAAATCCAAAAATGTGATTTTGAAGTTGCGAGTTCTCGGGAGTTTTTAGACTAATACCTATTTCTTTCACCGATATTTCTGTTATATTGGGGCTATTCTATTATACAAAAAAATTAGTCATACACCCGATACTCACGAAGCTAAACTAAGCTAAGGTACATGTAAGAGATGTATCTAATGGAGCATTATAGGTGGCCATACCGCACTTTAGCAGTTATGCAAATTAAGTGCTAGTCTTAATGAGTCATTCGTGCATACCTACTATATCAGCCTTTCCCAAAGTGGGCGATAACGCCCCCTTGTGGGCGCTGGAAGCCTAGAGGGGGGCGGTATAAATCTTGAAAAAAATGTTTTTTTTTTGAACTAGGCGCAACAAATATGTTATTGAGGTTATAAAGCCCGGTGAAGTTGTAAAAACCGCGAGGTTGACAACACATTAGTCATTCCAAAAAAAAAAAAAAAAAAA
>NJDC01005607.1:30462-42101 GCA_002245475.1 Calephelis virginiensis
GGGCGTTACATGAAATAAGTTTGGGAACCTCTGTACTATATGTATGTGCATGCGCATGTATGCGTACCATAATGCATGCGTGCTGGCAGTGCTGCATGTAGATAGTCGGGCTTCTACCTATGCAATTGACAGATGAGCACTAGAATAAAAACTCATTCCAATAAAACATAATTTCATTGAATTTATTAGTCCTTATTTATTTAAAGTTAGCTTATGGCGAATTATTTCTTCCTTAAAAGTAGCGGAAACGAAATATCAAATAACCTCGGAATCTAGTTCTTTTTGTTTTACAATAAACAATAGGTCACAGTTCACTATACATTTGACTTTTGTGGAGTAGCGTTCAAGGCCTAACTATACTATTTTTTTACTAGATCGCGCGCCAGCAGTCGCGCGATGGAGCGATATGAGAAGTTGGCGAAACTTGGCGAAGGTTCGTACGGCCTCGTGTACAAATGTCGAAACCGCGATACAGGGGAGATAGTCGCCATCAAGAAGTTCGTCGAGAATGAAGATGACCCACTCATAAGGAAGATAGCACTCAGAGAAATCAGAATGTTAAAGGTAGGTATCTAGATTAGGATAATATTTGTCATTTATTATTATGTGTTGTATCTCCCTTCGTAGTCTACTTTTAGGCTGATGATAAACCGTGTAACAGTTGCTTAAAGAAATATGATCTATGAAGTGTTTTAGCTAAAAAAACCGAGCACTAATGCATAATATTTGCTTGTAAAGGACTAAGATTAAATAGAAGAATAATAGTTTAGGTTGAAAAATCATAATTGCCTTAAAAATCCTAATTGATTAAAAGGCGAGTTTGCAATAACCTTTATATTTTTTTTAAATATTAAAATTGGACGTAGTTAAGCAGGAAGAACCCAACCCACGTAAACACCAAAATTGAGTGGAACATACTAAAGAGGTCGTAAAGCTCATAATACTTTCGTTCAGTAAAAGATCGTACAGATAAACAAAGTTATGACATTTGTATAATAATTAGATACCAACCCACATGTATGGCCAGTACATATTATAGTAAATATATAAACTTGAAAGTCACTTATATCAAAACTAGTTAGATGTGGATTGGGTCCTTTTTGCTTAACTACGTCCAATTAGCCTTCACACGCGTACAGTTCTTCAGCGTTCTCGCTAATATCCTTTCGATATTGCGACAACAATTTGCTCAAATTTTTATATTTTTAAGGACTTAAGTATTAAAAAAAGTATCTTCACATCCAGATTCCCGAAGCGATAGGTAGAGGCACAACCAGGACACCCACGACTAGCCGAAGACACTAAGTCCCACAACGTGATAGATCGCAAGCCTATTGCATGTCGCACATATCCAATCCCGGGCAACGTTATTTTTATTAGAAAATTGAAAATCCACAATTTCTATTTTTTTTTGTTGCCTGACCCATGGATTGAACCCGGGACCTCACGAAGTCAAGTCCGAGACCAAACCGCTAGATCACAAAGGCGACTTAAGCATAAATATAATTTAAATAAGTTCTACCGTTTTGACGTGAAAACGGAGGACACAAAAATACATTTTCAAGCATATTAGAAGAATAATGTTCATACAGCGAAAGTCAAAGTCGCCTATATTGTATACTTCAGATTCTGTACCTACCTACTATTGGTAGTTTGCTAAAAATTAAAAAACTTTCTAAATCTATCAAAAAAATTAAATGTCTTTAATAAATGAATATCTTGAAAGGACAAGGATAGCTTCTTTCTCTCGTAATGGCTTAGTAAAAGTCATCGAGATATATACCTACCTATAAACAGACAATAATGGTCTTGCGGTAATGCAGAAAGACACGCAGTATTATTTGAATGATTTGTCTAGATTTCATAAGAACAGCCTCACGTGTTCGTTCTTCCGTAAGAGTAGGCGATTTCGTCTATGATAAAACAATTTGTTTTTTTTTAAATGGAAAGACAATATTTATATGCATGTTTCTTGTGTTCGTGTATATGTTACTGAACTCCTCCTAAATGACTGGAGCTATTTTGATACAATTTTTTGCTCAGGATTGGACATGTGCCTGGTTGGCGATAGGCTTGCCACCTATCACATTGTGAGACTAAGTGTCTTCGGCTAGTCGTGGGTGCCCTGGTTGGGCCCCTGCCTAGCTCTTCGGGGATATGGACGTGAAGATACTTTTGATGTTTTTTTATTACCACATTCTACTTACTTGAAGTGGTGGTGAGCACATTAACAATTAAAAAGAGCATTAGAATTAATACTTTCCATCGTCGGCATTTGATGGAATCTCAATGTACATATAATTGCATTTTTTTCAAAAAAACACTTGGACATTTTCACAGAGCACCCTAATTAACACTTAGACTTTTTAATGTGTTTTGGAAAAATACAAATGTTAAATAGACTATTGTTTTCAGAACCTGAAACACCCCAACCTGGTGAACCTCATCGAAGTATTCCGACGCAAGCGCAAGCTGCACCTGGTGTTTGAGTACTGCGATCACACTGTCCTGCACGAGCTAGAAAAATATCCAGCTGCAAGTATTGTTTATTTATCTTAGAATAACAAACAATGAAATTGCTTTTTTTATGATATTGGTAGGCAAACAAGCAGACGGATTTCCTGATGGTAAGAAACTCACGCCGCCAGAGACACCAAAGATGGTAATGGTGCGCTTTAAGCCTGATGCTGGGATGTTAGGCCTCGTGCAAAAGAAACTTGACAGGCTACCTTACCCTCCAAAAGGGAACACTTCAACGGCAAGCACTGACATTATGGCGGCAGGAATAGATAAGGCGTTGGTACTCTAAACTCTACACTCTTGTCAGATGTCACAGTGTAAATGACGGTAAGTCTAAGCTCGCCTTTTACGAGATACCTGGCAGGAAGGCAGATTTTCTATTATGTAAAGGAGCCTGGACCAACACGAAGAAAAACCATTATCAGCACCAACATCAACTTATCTGACCCCTACGTTAGTTAATATGCTAACCTATCAATTAATATTATATCATTTAATAGTCGCAGTACCTACTTATACATGTTGGACAGAATATTTATATAAATAACCGATGGCTAAATTATGTCCAACATTTTAACACACTGTGTACTGCAATCTGGAAAGGTTTTTATGACAGAAAGAAATAATATGTTTAGAGAAGCGTTAATGAGAATAAGAATTAGAAAAGTTAATGAAAGTATTTGTTTGACGTAACTGTCAAGTACCTAATTGACATAAGGACATCTGTCGGGTCAGATGGCACATTTTAATCAAATTGATCCATCTGTTTTTTGACGAGTTAGGTTACCAAATCATGTACAGTATAATTATACCAAAGACAATAATATTTACTAATCCCTGATTATACACAGGGTTACCGGCAACTAAAGCATAACTCTCCAAGGGTGGCTTTAGTACAAAAAAAGCAAAATCTTTTGTTTCACAACTTTTAGAAAATCGCGAAACAATAATTTGGTTCTCCATACATTTTGTCAGAGGACGATAAAGTTTTTGTACGGAGAACTAGTTTTTTTTTGAAGATTTTTTAAAAGTTGGAGAACAAAAGTTGTTGCCTTTGATGTACTTAACCGCCCTCGGAAGATTATGCATTAGTAACCCGGTATATGAAGACACTTACTTCTACTTAGGTAGTTTAGAATCATGAAATCAACGTGTGACTGTTCTTTGAACAGCATCCGAGGTCCTATAGATCCTTAAGGGGCGAGCAAAGGTTAAACGAGTCATTATCAACAATACCACTGGTGATAAAGTGCTATGCTGCAACTCTTCCAGGTAGGGATCCACTGGCTTACCTGTTACTGCCGACATCATGACAATGTCTTGTTCCAACCAGGACGGTAGGTGGTTGCGCAATCAGCTCAACAACTCGGCCATCATACAGCAACGCACCTACAACATCCGTCTACAAGCTGTCTGTCAATAATAAATATAATAAATAATAATACAATACTGTCTAAAAGCCACGGTTATTAGCAGAACTCTATGGTAGCTCCTTTGAAGTATAGTACCTTCATCTTATTTGACTATTCCTGAATTTTCTACTTCGGTGAAGTGAACGTCATAATTAAGTTCCGGGTCCTGTATCATGAACATGTTAACTGTATTGTTATTCCCATATTGATAAATGTCTTACCTATTCCTGCCGCCATAACGTCATGACGCGTTCCGGTTTGGAGGGTAAGGTAGCCGGTAAACTTACTTTTGCATAAGGCTTACATCCCGGCCTCAGGTTGGCAACGCACCATTACCACCTTTAGTGTCTCTAGGCGGCGTGAATTTCATACCACCAGGAAATCCGTTTGCTTGTTTGCCTTCCAATATCATAAAAAGAGAGCTTTTGTGACACCCTACGTTTCTAGGCTTGCAATTAGGGCTGCCACCTTTTTTCAGGGCGAATAAAGCATTTTTTCATTTTGTTGGAACAAATATAAAGTACACAGCATAAAAAAGAGTGTTCATATTAAAAGTTGATCTTATTTTTCATTCCTAACGTTCAATATATAAAAAAACACCCAAATTGTAGATGTAATTAATAATATTCAATAAGTATCTACTTATAATTAGTAATGGGAAAATATAAGTCAAATTGAAACAAATAGAATATTAATATTAATAGTAAATAAAAAATAAAATTAAATATCCATTGAATCTGGCATCAGCTTTTTTTTATTTAAAAAAAGTGTTAACTTGACGTCGTAAAAATACTCAAAAATTTATACTCGTTCTATTCAATGAAAGTTAGATTACGACCAATGTTAATAACATTTCTTTAAAGATGGACTTCAAGCAATCTAGATAGCTGCGTATCCGCCGGCCTATCCTCTAATTTCCATATTTATCCTGTCCACAGATATGTTATTGGCAAGCGATAACATGAAAATAGATCAAAATATCAAACTTGGACAGCAAGTTTTGGATTAGGATTGCTTATTAATATTGGCCGTTAGAGACTGGAGTTTTACCTTCAGCGTCACTCACGTAAAAAGCTTTATGCATTTTTTATTAATGTTGTAATTTATTAGTACTTACAAGATAGTAGTTTTTCGCTTGATTTATATAAATTTTCATTACCCAACCGATTATAAACAAACATATATCTACTTTCTTACCATATCTTTTTGGTACCTATATGAAAAATTCAAAGTTTCCATATACCTATAACTTAAAAACGCCTGTGGTATATTGGTTGAATTTATGCACTTTTTGATTTCTCATAATCGATTAACAAATAATAATGCCGCGTTTTTTCACCCCTGACAACGGATAACAACCCTATTTCGTTACCCTTGAAAAGTTTTCCCAACTACAGAGAAACAGAAGTTTTGTTTTAAATCATAAAACCTTGTGCGTTTGCGCAACTCCACCTGTGGACTTACAACATTAGTCGGCATGCACGTGCGGAACGGTCAATCACATGTAACTATACTGGTTTGCCAGTAAAGGCATCTTCATACAAAATGTTAAATGTTCACAGTAGCGTTGCGCGACATCCAGACGCGCCGTTTGCATGTTTATTAATAACTTAGTCATTGTCATCATCATCTCAGTTTGATTATTGGTTCTCGTTTGATCTTTACATAAGTTGTTTTATCAGCTGGATATAAACTTCTCCATTACATTCTGTTTTTTATGATATTGGGAGGCTAACAAGAAGACGGATTTCCTGAAGGCAAGAAATAAACGCTGAAGAAACACCAATGGCGGTAATGGTGCATTGCCAACCTAAGGCCGGAATGTTAAGCCTTTAACAAAAGTAAGTTTACCGGCTACCCTACCCTCCAACCCGGAACACGACAACGGCAAACACTGATATTATGGCGGCAAAAATATGCAAGGCGGTGGTACCAATTCGGGTAAGTCGCTCCGAAACTCTACCACCTAGTAAAAGCCTTAGCCTAACTTAACTCTAATAGTCGAATTCTAAAAATTAATTACTAAAGCCAAAACAAATTAAGAAAAATATGGAAATATGGATATTATTCAATCAAATAAAATATTGACATCAAGTAATTTGTCAAGAAAATTTCGGTAATGAGCGAATATATCTTCCTGTTTAAATATTGATCTGCCGGTTAAAGCATAACATTTACTTAGAATAGGCAAAAAATTAGATCAACACTAAAACCACTTTGACATAAAGGACAAGTCACTTGCTCGTTGCTAGATTTTTAACATTAGAAATATCAACGAAAATCAATGTTTTTCTTAAATATTCTTAAGTAGGAACAGAATGTTATCTGTCGCGCCTTCATCGCGTTTAATATGAAATGCCATTAACATAACCTAAAAACATTTTTAATCGCTCATTACTGAATGTTTGCAACGTAATGTGTGAACTATTCGATCACGTGTTTGGTTTATTTTTTATTAACTAATGTTTTACCTTACTTCTTTGTATGGCCACACCGACATACCTAACTACCAGTAGAATAGTGTAAGAGCTTAGTAGGTGAAAGTTACCGTCATTCACGATGACTCAATCCCTGGTCAAGCCTAAACACTTTGACCATGAATGACGGTAACTTTCAATACTCTACAGATATATTCGAATCGTCTCTGTGGTCTAGTAGTCCCGTGTTGGACTTGAATTCATGAGGTCCCAGCTTCGATCCCCGGTTTGGGCAACAAAAAGAAAATGTGTTTTTCAATTTTCTAATAAAAACAATGTTGCCTGGTATTTGATATGTGTCTGGTTGGCGATAGGTTTGCCAGGTATCAAAATGTGGAATTTAGGGTCTTAAGTACGACTAGCACTTCTACTCACATCTTCGGGAATAGGTACGGGCTTGAAGTTTACTTTCTTTATCTAGAGGTACGCCTACTAGATTTTTTTTTATGATATTGGAAGGCAAACAAGCAGACGGATTTCCTGATGTTAAGAAATTCACGCCGCCTAGAGACACCAAAGGTGGTAATGGTGCGTTGCCAACCTGAGGCCGGGATGTTAGACCTCGAGCAAAAGTAAGTTTACCGGCTACCTTACCCTCCGAACCGGAACACGTCATGACGTTATGGCGGCAGGAATAGGTAAGGCGGTGGTACCAATCCTGGTGAGTCGCTGCTAAGCTCTACCACCTAGTCAGATATCACGGTGTTAGTGACGGAGAGTCTATGCTCGCCTTTTACGAGCTGCCTGGCAAGGAAGGCAGATCGCCGATTCTACAAAGGAGCCCGGACCAACACGGGGAAAAATTTATTGCTGAGATGTTTTTGTTTATTTGCTGAAATATGTATATTCGAGCTATTTCTCACATTAGATAAGTTTGTGAAAATGACCGTAACTGAGAGTTTTGCAGTGGTCTCAATTGTTCAACATTACCGATTTTTCAGCAAATCGATAGATGTTTGCTCTGTCCTATCGAAATACAATATTTTTTTTAGCTATCCCAATTTTTCTAAATTTGTATTTCTCTCTGTGGTGTAGCGGTTCATTTGTTGGACTTGACTGCCTGAGGTCTCGGGTTCGAATCCCGGGTCGGGCAACAAAAAGAAAATTGGGTTTTTCCAATTTCCTAATAAAAAACGTTGCTCGGTATTATTATATGTGCCCGGTTAGCGATAGGCTTGCCACCTATCACATTTTGGGACTTCGTGTCCTTCGGCTAGTCGTGGGTGCCTGGTTGTGCCTCTGCCTACTTCTGCGGGGATATGGGCGTGAAGATACTTTATTTCTTTTTTTACTCATACCTTCATGCCTCAGTGACTCAATCCCTGGTCAAGCCTAAACATTTGGTTTGGATAGGTAAGCCCGTTCTTGAGTTATAAAATTACAACGAAAAATGGCATTGATTTTTATATATATATAGATTTTACTACAAATGTACATAAAATATGTTTATTAATTTTGCAGCATTAAGTGTGCAGCAGTGCCTAAACCTCAGCCAATAATATTAAATATTTGTTTGTTTAAATTTTGAACGGAGTAATCAAAAGAATGACTGGACGAAATCAATTATTAAAGATTTTACAGATCATACTTCGACTTAGTCGTGAGTTCAAGTGAAACCGCGGGTAACGCTTAGTATTAACACAAGTGACCAAATCAAAACATTCACGTGTCCATATCGTTAGATCAATCTTGCAAAAGTCACTATTACTTGACCTTCCAAATGCTGCGCTTGCGCCGGTCTTGCGCAAATGGCATATTTAGAATTTTCTACTAGTTATGACATATTTTGTCTATGTTTAAATTAATAACGTTTTTAATATCTACGTTCGTTATGTTACGATTACGTTACGATACGTTCGTTTGGAGCTCTAAGGACCTATTCATACATAAGTATCCCTATACGATTAACATTAATTGAATCTAAAGTCTAAACTATCTGGATTGTAATTTACCTTTTCAAAAAGAACCATTAACATTTATTCGTTATTAGCCGAGTAATAGCGTAGCAAACATACAAAAATGTATCGACAAACGGGAGTCCCTTTATCATTTTAGTGCAATAAAACTGCAAAAAAAAACTGTCAAACAAATTTAGTAATCTACGTACACAAAAAATAAATATTTTCCTTGATTTTATCTGGAATTCCACTATCAGATCCAGACGGAAGTGCGCTCTATTAAATACAAAAACAAAACTAAAATTGGTTCAGAACTGACGGAGTAATCGATTCAGATACATAAAAATGTGGATTTCAGATTAACCTCCTAAATTGGTTAAAATAAAGTAGATTAAACTATGAAGTAGATAAAGTTACAACTGAAAAAATACAGGAACAAGGTAAAATAACAATCTTGAACCATAAATCATATATATCATAGATTTTGTACGGAAAATAAAATTATTTGTCCTTGACAAATTTAAAATCATAAACTACCGCTTCTAAATGTAATAATAAAATTAAATTATCCGTATGTAAATACATGACATTTACACGATAGGTACTTGAACAAAATAACTTTATTATCAGCTAGTCTGTCTTCCTGCTTGCCAGGGCTGAATTGACGCTTCAATACATATAAATATAATTTGAATGTTATGTATAAAATTCTCCTGTCACAATGTTCGTTCCCGTACTCCTCCGAAATGGCTTGACCGATTCTCATGAAATTTTGTGAGCATATTAATTAGGTCAGAGAATCGGCCAATATCTATTTTTCATACCCCTAAGAGATAAGGGTGACTCATCCCAAATTTTTTTCACCAAAATCGTATTAAAAATATAGCAGAACAATGTCTGCCGGGTCAGCTAGTATTAATATAATATTATAAGTAGGTAATTATTTGCCCGCGACTTCGTCAGCGCAGTATAGTTGCGATATTCAATACAACTTTCACCTCCTGTTATAGTCCTTTGGGGAATGATTTATAAAAAAATGCCTATTTTTGAACCCAGATCCTTAACTTTATACTTAACTTCATCAAAATCAGTTTAGCGGTTTAGCTTTTACGGAGCAATAGACAGACAGACTTTCGCGTTTATGATAACATAGTACGGATTACAAAACAACTATCTTTTAAGGGTCTATAATAATTTACACATACATTATAATATTTTCGAACGATCTTATAATTTTTAAAAGATTTTAATGGAAAAAAATAAAGATAAAAAATACAAACTCAATCCCTACAATAAGAAAAAAAAATGGTCAATACTTTGAAAGTATTGCACGGAAGTCAGATATTTTGTGTTCTTACAATACATACGCTAACTTTTATCTTAGATTTTCCACGGGATTAGGATTTACTTGAAAAAAAACGTCATTTTGTCTTTCATACGGAAGAAATCGCTGACACAGGCATTTTTATAAAATAAATTCTTTGGTTATGGTAAGGAGGATGTACAATTATTTTAAAATGATTTCAGAAACTTTATAAAAAAATTGCATAATATTTTTGTGGTTTCCTTATTCCTCATACTCATACAAGGTTCTAAGTAACAATTCCGTTTCAAATTGAAGGACTCTTATAACAATGACGGTTTTGTTAAGGAGTTTAAATTGAGTGTATGTATTTTTTAACAATTAGCCCGCGTATTTTTCACTGAGTTGGTGCGGATCCATTAATCGGAAAAGACCACCTGCCTCTCTCAAGGCAGCTCGCAAGAGTTGATCATAGGTTGAATGGGTTATTACTAAAAAGATGATAGCGGTGGTAGAGTATCGTGCAGCAACCGCTTTCCACCACCATGCCACCATAATGACACTGTTATGTTCCGTTCCGGAGAACAGCGTAACCGGTAGACTGGCCAGTCTGAGCATACCAGTTACCACCATCATAACACACCGCCTCGTCGGTCGAGTGGCTAGCGTAGACGAATAATTACACTGACCAACCGCGATGCTCGGGTTCGATTCCCGTCGTGGACATGGCATTTGTGTAATGAACATTTACTTGTCTGCATTTACGGGTCTGGTTGTTTATTAAATTTATTCTGGTATTTATTTAAGTATTTCTATGTATTATCGTTGACTAACACCCATAACCAAGCATATAATTTGCTTACTTTGGAGTTAGATTAAATTTGTGTATCTTGTCCAGGGATATTTATTTATTACTATTTTATTATACCACAACAGCAATACACCTGTAACACCTGTGGTGTCTATATGCCACGATTGTTTCTTGCCATCATCAGAATATTTTTTTTTAATTTGATTTCAGTGTTATCTGAAAAAAAGGCAATTTCTAGTGGTAAGAAGTTAAAGTTGTCTATAGGTACCAAAGGTGAAAGGTGAGGTATTGCCAATCAAAGTCTAGGATCTCAAGCCTTAAGTACTCAAAACTAGAACACAGTATTGGCATGCACAGACTTTTGGTAGGTAGCAAAAAGTAGGTAATAACAAGTATTGGCCACGGTGTTAATGCTTACTTCATACCTTAGGTGAATTTCTCTCATCTTAAGAAATTTAATGATCAACTATTTACAGAATACATATTAAAAGGTTGTTCCAAAACTATTTGATAATAGCAACATATTTTGCCACAATTGTGGTGTGCGAATATTTTAATATTTATAAATTCATTACTATTTTATTTTATTAATTAAGTACATTTCATACTAACTACTAAGTTTACAGTATGAAGAAACGGTAAAATTGCCATGCATAGCAACAAGCCACTGAGAATGCTTTCGGCAATTGAAGATTCTTTGGCTTCAATTGGACCGAATTTTCTTTTTTTTATGATATTGGAAGGCAAACAAGCAGACGGATTTCCTGATGGTAAGAAATTCACGCCGCCTAGAGACACCTAATGTGGAAATGGTGCGTAGCCAACCTGAGGTCGGTATCTTAGGCGTCGAGCAAAAGTAAGTTGACCGGTTACCTTACTCTCCAAACCGGAACACGTCATGACGTTATGGCGGTAGGAATAGGTAAGGCGGTGGTATCAATCCGGGTGAGTCGCTGCGAAACTCTACCACCTAATCAGATGTCACGGTGCTAGTGACGGTAAGCCTATGCTCGCCTTTTACGAGCTGCCTCGCAGGAAGGCAGATGGTCTATTCTGCAAAGGAGCCCGGACCAACACGGGCGTTAGGGTAAGTCACGGTACGATAACCGCTCAGGGCGTACCATAGAGACGCCTGCACATCGAACAAGATCTGGCTACTGTAAAATTCAATACGCAAAGATGGTTACTTAGAAAAATAAACTTTATCAGTTTCTATAA
>NJDC01005607.1:46736-63428 GCA_002245475.1 Calephelis virginiensis
GAGCCACCCAAGTGTTTTTTTAAATTTGGAAATAAATGATAATCCGAGGGGGCTGAGTCCGGCGAATAAGGTGGGTGGGGCAGCAATTCGTAGCCACAAACATGGATTACAGACATTGTATCAACCGATGTGTGAACACGTGCATTGTCTTGATGAAACAAAACTTTCTTACGCAACATTCCCGGCCTATAGATGGCAAAACTGAAAAGTATCACCGCTGTGCCGGTTGGAGTGGAGGGTGTTGGGTTATTTTCGTAACGGAATTTCTGGATTCTGTATCCACGCTCAAGGCCCGCGATAGAAGCTATGCAATAGCTTTAAAATATATTAAGTGACATGGCTATAAAAATAATCGCGAATGATGTGTTGATCAATGTGCTGATCTCGTACAACGATTTTATCCGCTAGCGTCTCTGTAAATAATTAATTGTATGAAAACTTTGAACAGCGCCTCTACTGGTGACTTAGACAAACAAATGTTCAGAACAACAGGCTCTATAGGTTTCTATATGTAAATTACTTAACGTAATCTGTAGAAAGTCATTACCATGAGATAAGTTTCTAAAAGAAAAGGTTGCAAAATGGGCATTTAGGTTTTTGCTCATAGCTCCCGGCTCCGTTACTATTAATGGCGAAGAATCAACAAACCAGACACATATCCAATTCTAGGCAACGTTGTTTTAGCAGAAAAATGAATAAAAAACATTTTACTTTTATTGCCTGACCCAGGGATCAAACTCGGGACCTCATGATGGCAAGTCCAACAACCAGACCGCTAGACCACAGACGCGACAGCAATAATTAGAAGATAATCGTACCTACTACATTGAAGAGAAAGCGTATCCCTTACGGTGTTTTTCAATATACATGTCCAGGTCCTGGCGAGAGTTACACGGACTATGTGGCGACGCGGTGGTACCGCGCTCCAGAGCTGCTCGTCGGTGACACGCAGTACAGCACACCGGTGGACGTGTGGGCTATCGGTGCGTGGAATATTGTGTTACCAGTATTTTTGCTAGAGCTATACAAATTGTCCAGTACCTACCCCGTGACAAGCAGTATGGGTACCCCAGTGATTTTGTGGGCTATCGGTGAGTGGGATAGTGTATAACCAGTAACGTGGCAAGAACTCCGGAGAATGTGCAGTAGTTCCTAGTCGGTGACACAGTACGGGTACACTGACTGGAGAATATCCTCGTCGTCGACACAGCGCGGGTACACCGTAGGACATATGATTGGAGAGCGGAACATTAACTCTGAAAAGTAATGTGACCAGATCTACACAGGTCACGTAGACCTCAGAGTAGAGACATTATGTATCTTTTAACCCTTTAATTGGCAGAATGTAAAAAAATATAAATTATGTAGTTTCTTCATAATGTTTGTCAAAATGATGGTAAAGAGATATGAGAAAAATAATAAAAAAAATCTAGATAACTTAACCTAGGTCTTGAGAAAACCTATGTACATCACAATGCACACCGCCAACTATTCAGAAATATTGCAATTATATTGTTTGTACATCGTAATGTACGTTGCCAGGTTGATAATAAAATGCAGTTTTAAGGTTTATTAGAAATTTATTAAAGAAAATACACCAGAATCATTATAATTACTTAGTATGAAAATTACGAAAGCAATTACGTTTTTGCTTGCCAACAACGAAACACAAATGTACATTACATTTAATACAGTAGACAGTAGTTCTACCACTTTTGCGATATTTGCAACGCATTGTTTCATCCCCAGCTTCTGGAAGATGACCCTTGTCATCGAATCGAACGCTTTCTGTTGGTCGCACAGACACTGGTTTATGAATTTTAGGCCCTCATCTATATCTTCGGTGACATTTATATTTTTAACTATTCTATTATGCTTTGTCAATCCTTCAAACAATTCAAACCTAAAATCTTTCAATGCAGTCTTTTTACCATCCCGCCTATACAAAAGCCAAGCGTTATTGATACACATATCAATAAGCTGCAAAAATATTCCCAAATACCATCGATGACTTTTGAAGGGGGTTCTATACAACGAAATCAACACATCGGCCAAATCTACCCCGCCCATGTGTTTGTTATAATGTTTGACGATTTGAGGGCATTCGACATCTATCTTCTTTTTCTCGTCTTTGTCGTAACTTTTGATAGTTTCAATCGGGTGCGAGTCTATATATGAACTGATTAGTGTGACAACTTTGTTGTCATGCCACTTTACGACTGCTAACTTATTTTTATTACAAACCACTTGCGCACTAGAACCACGTTTCTTTTTTTTTAATTGTTGATCAGTTAGTAATAAGGCTTGGCAGCCCCTTAGACGATTCGTTCGTATGGTACCAAGACTAAAGATACCGTACTCTTCTCGCAATATATGTGTTAGTTCTGGTGACATGAAAAAGTTATCAGCGTACACAATGGCTGGTTTTTCTTTATGGTTTGACATAACGCAATAACCACCATACCTCCCAAACCAATTGTAGCTTCTTTTTCTGTAAAAACCAGTCCACGAAAGGTATCGTCACCACCATACAAAAGAAAATCATAAATAATACCCGAGACGCCCGCACGCACAAAATTTTTGAACCCCCATTTTTTAGGTTTCATCTTTACGTATTGCTTTCTTTTACCCGCTTTACGACCTTTGTAAGGTATCATCATCTCGTCGATTGAGTATTTTCCTTCTTCTTCAACTTGCAGAAAATTTTGTCGTATTTTTTCCATTATAGGACGAATTTTGAAATAGCGGTCCGAGTCTTCCAAGGTGTTATCTGCAAAATATATGTTTCGACGTATTTGTTGATACCTTTTGAGAGGCATTAGGTCAGCAATTAGAAGGTATCTGGTTCTCTTAGCCCAATAATCAGTGTAAGCCGGCATCTGTACTATACCCATCATGATATGAATGACTAAATGTTTTTAATCTCGTCTTCTGTCAACTGAATAGATCGCCCTAGTTGTTGCACTGCGTATAAATTTGTGTTATGAACGATATCACCAATAATATCAGGTGAAAAAAAGTTATAAAACTAATCCAGTACTGTATCTCCGAGTATACATGTTTGATGAATCTCATACAAATTTTCTTCAAGACAAGCACTATGACGAAATACTTCCTTGGACCAATGATAATTAATCTAGGACAAATTTCTTGACCTTAACTTTTTTGGCTATTACGTTTTTCGTTGTCTTTTTGCGCTTAGACCTGGTAAGTGGCTGCTGCAGTTGGCTAGTGCCAGGTAGTGGATGTTCAACGGTAGGGGATGGTAGAGACTGTATGGAGTTTAATGTGGGTATGGCATTGTAATTGTTTGTATTTGGCGAAGGGAAAACTTCATTAAAATCACTCACTAAATCACTCATTGAATAACTTGATACTTCTTACATCGAAATATGTACAAATAAAACATTGCAAAGTTTATAGCCGAAATATTAAATATTATAAAAAAACTTACCCGTGTCACACGTGTTTCTTGTTGCTTCGCGGCCATTTTGAGACTGACGTCTATTTAGCAGTGTTGTTACAGTGAAATAACTATCTACAAATTCTACAGTATTTACCAATATTATTCATATAAAAGATAATTTAAAAACCGCTGTATTTAACGAGTAATATTTTTTTAAATGTTTGTACACCAGGATGTACACCGTCATCTTAAGGATTAAGTCAACATTTTCAACACAATATTTGATTTGTCCTATGATTATTATATATGCGAAAGTTTGTATGCTTGTTAGTTACTCCTTCACGCAAAAACTGCTGAACCATTTTTTTTGAAATTTTGCACTCACACATACTCTCTCAACTTGGATTAACACAAAGGATAGTTTTTATCCCGACAAAATGTTTCTGTGGGGACCATGAACCACGCGGGCAACGCTGCGGGTAACAGATAGTTTAATTACAAATTTAATGTCGATAGACATTTCTGAGTGCGACCGTTTTCTGCTCTTAGATGACATGCCGTTCTGTATACTCGTGGGTATAAGAACATTATCGTCAAAGTAATTTTCTTCATCTGCCATCTTAGCATCTGTTCCGTGTTTCTCACATTAAAACATTACTAAGGTTTTCTCAGGGACCGCTTTCTTATTCTCATTTCTTATCTGGCTAAAATTTCTTGGGTTTATTGGTTTTACGACTAGTCTTGTTACCAACGAGCTACGCCTAGCTATGTACTTATATGTGTGTATAAATAACCATCCGTACTAATAATATAAATCCGAAAGTCTGTCTATCTGCCAGTAGCTCTTTCACTGCTAAACAGATAAATCGATTTTTATTAAATATGATGTGCTCAAGAACCGACTTCAAAAATAGGCATTTTTTTTTATTATTAACCCCAATCGACGATACTTAGGATAGAACCCCCTTTTATGTTAAATGACGTATTGCAGGTTGCGTCTTTGCGGAACTCTTATCCAGCGAGGCGCTATGGCCGGGGAAGAGCGACCTGGACCAGCTGTACCTGATTAGAAAGACGCTGGGCGACCTGCTACCGAGACATATGACTATATTCTCACAAAACTCTTTCTTCCAGGTTAGTTATCTAATTACTCAGACCAATTAAAAATCTAACATAACCTTGTCGGGTGTCATAACTTTCACATATAATATGTCTGTGATATTATAACTCCTAAACGGATGGACCGATTTTGATGTGGGTTTCTTGTTTGTAAGCTAATATGATCGAGATAGCTCTTAGCTATATTACGGATAGGATTTGTCGAGGGTCATCAAGGTTGTGTAACGAAAAAGAACTACCTAAATTCGTAATCTTTAAATAATTGACTACTGTATTGTTTTTTGTATTTGTGTACCGCAACAGACTTTTTCGCTGTCTCGTAAATACTGCCAAATGGCTTCTTTTAAAAGAGACGTTTTTAAAATATTTCTAAGGAAGAGGTGTAGTATCTCACTGGTGTTAATTTTAATGCAATTATTATTTTTTAAATAAGTAGATTGTTTATGGCATAAGGCAGTGAACAAGCATAGTTACGTCTTACGTCGCTTTTGACGGAAAGAGACAACCGTGGCAGACACTAGATGTAGGTGCACCGCTGAAATGTAAAACGAAGACAGAGATTTCCTGATGGCAAGAAATACAAGTTACGTATACACAACCAAGATGTTTTGGTGAGTTGCCATTGAGTGTGGGAGTTTGTTTTTTTGGTGGAAACAAGTTTTGACTATTTTCTACCCCCAATCCGGAACACAATTACAGAGAATACTGGAATTATAGCGGCTGGAAAAGGTCAGGCGTTGGTTATCAGAATTCATACTTTCAGTATCGGCGCTTGGAGGAACTTCATTGTATAAGTACACACTTTTTTAAAATAGCATTTGTAATTTACCACAATCTTGTAATGTATTCTGGAAAAGTACTTACCTAATATGTTATTTAAAAAGCGTGCATGGGTTGATCAAGACGAGTTTGTAGGATTGTGGATAAGTACTTATCCTACCACTTGATTTGACTGGTAGGTGACTGTCAAATCTCATTGAATAACACATAAATATGAATTTCTGGATTGTTCCAAAAGCAGGCGATGGGATCTTCACTTCCTAGATTCATTTGGGATTATTAAAGGCCAGATTTAACAACACGAATGTTGTATGTTTCAGGGGATGGCTTTACCTGAGCCCACAACTCTGGAGCCCCTCGAGAAAAAAATTCCGCAACGGTACTCAAATAATGAATTGGTTTTAGATTTTTTAAAGGTATTATATTTATTTTTTTATTTTTTAAAGGTATTATATTTAGGTATTATATTTGCATATTCCAATAAATGTTGTTCTTTGACGCGTTTTTTATGGAATGACTAATGTGTTGCCAACCTCGTGGTTTTTACAACTTCAGCGTCCTTTGTGGGCCGAGCACAGTGTTCAGTCGGAGACATCACTATGTAGATGGATTGGACTGTTCCCTACAACGCTAGCAACAAGGGCTGTCTCCCGGGAGACCGTACCTCAACTTGGTGCTGCGTTCTGGTTACTGGGTGGACTTGATGGAGGAGTAGTGGATCACTACCTTCATCGCTAATTTCGTCGGCGAGACCGACTGCGACGGTGTAGTGTAGTGTTTTGAGAGTTTGTGTTTGGGTTGGGACTTCGACACGTTATGTAATTCTTAAGCCCAGACGAAAAATATAGGTTTGACGTGTGTTTGTTTTGTGTGTGTGTGTGTGTGTCTCCGTGGCATTTTAACTTTTGAACGGATGAAGAGTTTTATGTGGATTTTATGTTTGAATGTTGACGTTATTGATATGGTTCATTACTTGAGTAGGTAATATTATATATATGATACAGGTTTTGATTTTGATGTTATTGATAAGGCAAAAGCTACAGTAACATACCTAATTGTAGGAAGATGCTCGCGCACCTCTAACAGAGCGCAGCGAAATATAATTCTAAAGTGTTACAAGTTTGACGTATACCTACCTAAATTTATTGATAGATTTTATGGCAGCTATTATTTGTAATTTTATGATTACCTATGCAGTCTTTGTTTTTAAGGTAAGCCAAAGTTGTGAAAAGAAGATTTTGAGTATTTTAATCAGTGACTAGTATATACCACGTTATCCATATCTGTGTGGCCTTTTAAAAAGTATATTTCCCTACAAAAATGAAATTCCTGATGGCAATTAATGATGGTGTAAAACATAAAATCAAAGACTTGGGCCATACAATATGAATGCCTCATTATTTATTAATACTTTATTGCATAAAAAAGGTAATAGGTACCTATTACAGGTGAATATGTAAAATTATATCTACAAATAGCGAGAGGTGGATCTCTACCCGGGCAAGTTGCTGAACAGCAATCTGCAGGAGAAAATAAGGTGGTGTATCTCTACCCGGGCCAGTTGCTGCACACCACTTTGCCACCAGTGAAAGCTTCTTAAAAACTGCCAATGTTTAGATTCCTCAAATTTATTATTATTCCATTATTTTTACTTTATTATTCATACACAATAATATACATAAGTAGTCTTCCCATACGTATACGAAAATCGGTTTTGTAACTGTGTGTGTTACTTGCCTATTCATTTGATATCTTTGAATTAGTACTTTGTTGAAGAATACGAATTTTAATGTTTACAGAAATGTCTAGATAAAGACCCTATGATGCGATGGACTTGCGAACAGCTTCTACGACATCCGATCTTCGAGAATTTCCTCTTCACCGTCCCGCAGACCGACCATGATGAATATGAAAAGGCGAGAAGAACACAGGTATGTACATTTTAAGTTTACCAAAAAAATCACCTATGTGGTCTAGCGATCACGGTGTTGGATTTGACTTCATGAGGTCCCGGGTTCGAATCCCGGGTCGCGCAACAAAAAGAAAATCTGGTTTTTCCAATTTTCTAATTAAAAAAATGTTGCTCGGGATTGATTATGTGCCCGGTTGGCAATAGGTTTGCCACCTAACACATTGTGGGACTTAGTATCTTCGGCTAGTCGTGGGTGCCCTGGTTGTGCCTCTGCCTACCTCTTCGGGGATATGGGCGTAAATATATTTTTTTTAGCAAAAACTAAAGCGTTCGAAAATATATGTTTTTCTTGTAAATCTGTATAAATTGATGCAACCGCAGGATATGTAGGTACGTACATCCATGATAGTTATCACGACCCTATTCCCAAAGAGTGTGCAGAGGTACAACCAGGCCATCCACTATTAACCAAAGGTACTTAGATCCCACAGTATCTAGTACTCTTACGGAATAAAATATAGCAAACGAGCAGACGGCTCATCTGATGGAAAGTGATCCCCGCCAAAACTGTAATAGGTCTCATATTTGCATAAGTAGTCGTCCTTTTAAAAATGAAGGAACTTGAAGGATCCCAAATCGCAATGTTTCGGAAACACTGCCAAATCTGTTTAGGTATGGCGAAATTGTATACCTAAAACTTGATACCAAATACTTGTCTGATAAGTTAGTTGTTTGAAAGTGACTGTTTGAGCCAATTCCTGTTCAACGCTCGTAATGAAAACAAAAGTCTCTAGATAGCATGATACCGATTTTTTGACTCACGCTCTTTGCTCTTAACAATTACGAATCTAGGTTCAGACTTAATTTTTATTTTATAAAACAGCAAGAGTCTAATACGTAAGAAGAAAACGGAGTTGACAATAAATCGACCTCAGCAGAAAGTTCTGTGATATCAAAGAAAAAAAAGAAGAAAAAATGATACACTATGTATGTATCTAGTTTGACATAAGTAGATTGGTATTTGGTAGGTGTGTAAACACCTACGTCCTAAGTGATTGTCAAATCTTTAGAAAAAAAGGTAGAATATTGTGATTTGTACTTAACTAAAATAGGTGCTTAAAATTATGTAGTTTGAAATATATCGGTATTTGGTAGTCATAAATGTTAAAAAAATGGGGGTGCTAATCGTTCTCTAATGGTGTTTATCAGAATATTAAAGTAAGGTCTAGTAAAATCTACTATCTTCCGTAGGTAGTAATTTAAACTCTTTCAAACTTTAAAAAATACAAAATAAGTATTGAAAATGGGCCATCTTAAGAACTGGGCCATCCTATTAGGCGTAAGCACCTTATATATCTATATCTAAGGTTGACAGCCGCAGACGTTACCTTTTAATCACTTGACAGTTTCTATAAAAAATTGTGACTAAAAGATAGATCAAATATTAAATGTCGTCTCTGTGTGTGGCCGTATGTAGTTGAAATAATCGGTAGGTATTTTGTAGACAAACTTGTATGTAGGTACTTTTTATATTTATTTTAGTTTTAGAATATTGTCCAAAATTTGCGTCTGTACTTAGAATGACTTGGGTTCTAATGCTCTTTAGAACAAGAGATCTATTGATGCAGTACTTCCTGGGTATATAATTCTAAAGTCTAGCACCGGATCAAAAAGGGTAGAAAATCCTAACGTTACATACGTATGTACTTATTTAGCACACATTACATGGTAACCGGTGACTAAAAGTTGCGAATATTCCAGGTGCAGTCGTCCCCATTATTACCTCAGCTGATAGTAAACGAGAGATCACAACCGAAGAAGAAGACAGAGTTGGAGTCGCGCGGCCACCTGCCCACCATCTGACTAGCGGCGCCCGCGCGACAGCGGATGTAATTAAATAAATTCATATTTTCCTCTCCTTCCTAGTTTTATTAATTTCCATTAAATCATTAAATTAAATGCTGATGTTTGTGCATATTTGGTTAGGTGTATGAGACTACCAATGCCAATGGATGGGCAGATGACGAAATACTACATACTCCATTAAACATTCTGTGAGTCCCATAACATAGCGAAGTATAAATAAAAATAAATAAATTACGGATGGATAAATTACACAAATAGAATCTAACTCTAAAGTATATGTATAATTGTGTTATTACTTGTTTGTATTAGTCAAAGATACATAAACGATATAACATACCAGAATAAATTTGATAAACACAGACTAAAAACATAGAAACATCCCAACTGCCTGGCAGTTTGAAAATCAAATCCAAGCCATGCCTTTGGTTGATGATATTAGGCGGTTACACTTACTACACAATTTTGACTACTTAACGAGAAAGTCCCATAGGTATGTAGGTATATAATAGGTAAGTATACAGGCTATTTACAGCTGCTTACAACCAGCGCACTATCTAGAGGGGGGCAAAGCGTGCAATTGCCCGGGGTGGCAAGAACGAGGGGCGGCGTAATTATTTCTTAAGTTTAAGTAACTATTTTCCAAATTATTTTTAATAAATATTTTAAAACGAAACTTATATCGTCAGAGAAAATGTGACTTTTTATAGGTTAAAATTACACTATCTATGAAATAACGCATGGATAAAGGGCGGCAAATGTTATTTTGCCCGGAGCGGAGCTGGATCGGGTGCCGCTTACAACAAAAAAAATCTATTTTATGTAAAAAAGTATCTTCGCCCTCGTATCCTCGAAAACGTAGGCAGAGGTAAAACTAGGGCACCCACGACTAGTTCAAGGTACTAATTCCCACAACATGAAAGGTGGCAAACCTATCGCCAACCGAGCACATATCCCTTGGCAACTTTGAACTTTGAAAAAATACATTTTTCTGATCGTGGCCGGCCCGGGGACACTGGGACCTCATTGAGCCAAGTGCAACACCGCACCGCTAGACCACAGAGGCGAATAATAGATTATGGAATACATTATATAAATAGCTTATCTGTCAAAGGAAGGTCACTATATTTTAGAATCGTAGTATCTATATGTGGTCCACAGATGTGGTCTGTGTTTAGAATAGCTACTATCAAAGCTACAATAAATGGGTATGATGGACGCTCAGAACAATAATTTGGTTATTGTTCTGAGGATGGACGACTGTGTCTTTTTATACGTTTGTCAGGCGATAGGTACTCGGCCAATAACAAATCGCTTTTGATGGTTCTTTTTTAAAAACCTAGGTCATGATTTCGAGGTGTTTTCTTATTAATTTTATCATTATCCAACTAGTGGTGTTTGAGTTATTCCTAATGTATAAATTTTCGTCTATGTTTAAAAACTGCGGGAAAGTATTTTACTTTTCCCCATATAAACTGAACGGAAGGAACCAAGTCCGCTGGGACAGCTAGTAATTTATAAAAAAAATCTTGCCAATAAAACTCTGGTAATCACATCATTTACTGTAGATAGATTATTGGAAATAGGCGTAGGTAAGTAAATCCAAAAGTATTTAATATTTTAATTGCGAAATTCTTTATTAGCGTCTGTATGTTACGCTTTCAGGGTTAAATCGGTGGCTCAATTTTGACGAAATTTGATGTAAATAGAAATAGGTAAAGACTAGAGAGCAAACGGTCTCTATACTTATATATATAAGCTACTTTTTACCTTAAAAATGAACCCCCAAAGTACTTCAATAGAGGATGAAATACCGTATCAAAATATTTTCTATGCTGACGCAGTCGCAGTAAAACATCTAGTGATTTTTGTAATAGATAAAATCATGCCTCTATCCTACTTAGTCGCACAATGTGATAGATGTAAATTTATCGCCAACCAGTCACTTATCTAATCTTGGGCAAGGTTGTTTTTATTAGAAAATTAGCCAACCTGGCGAACTTCGTATAGCTTGACATTAACAGCTACAGATTGTACGAAAAAAAAAATTAAAATAAACTATTTTCCGGGTTTTCTTCATAAAAACCTTCTCCTCACAATAACCTATGCAACAAAAAAGAATTGGCAAAATGTGATGATGAAATGACCAAATGGGGATTTATTTTTAAATAAAGTCTAGCTGACGATACTAACAGTTTAATATGGAAAAAAATTAAGTATTTTTCTATTTTCCCTGTAAATTTTCTAATTTATCTGTTAACAAGAACTTTTTCCTGACAGTAAATAACACAAAAAAATTAACATAATTGGTCAATTTTTTTAGGCATGATGCGATGGCCACACGAAATGGGGATTCATTTCTATATATACAAATAAAGATAGAAAAAAAAAAACACATCCAAACGGCTAACCCAGAAATCAAAGCTGAGACATAATGTAATCAACATCAACACTGAACCACTGCGGCAATACCTGTATTAATTGTAATATTAAACTATTAAATAAAAGCAGTTAAAAATAAAACTATTTAAGTAAATCTTAAAATATATTTTACATTTTATATTATACAAGTCTAACCATAGAAATATTGTACATTCTAGTATTTGCTATGTTATTGTAATATCCTATTTATCCACTAGAATTTTGCCTTGCTTTTAGTTACTTTACGAACTTTTTGAACCACTGAAAAGGAAGAAAAAAAAATTAATAGTGTCTTAATACTAATCACTAGAACTAAACACAGTAAATACAGAAGTAACTACAGAAAATAATGAAAATTAAATTACATTTTTACTGTCCCTCCTTGACTTCTGTTGCCTTCAGAAAAAAGTAGTGAAACATAGAATTTCTCAGTTATTTAATTTTGTCGCGGTCTATAAAAATATGCATTATTTTTTATCATACAAAATGTAGCAATAACTACTTAATTCTAATGCTAAGTACCAACATTTTTTTAATTATATGTAAAATAAAATTACTGCAAACAGTTTGTAATGTGAGAGATAACCAACCAGTTTTATAACTGTGTAAATGACGTCAAAATATTGTTATCTTGCTGCAACACTGCGACATTAGCATAGTACAATAGTTACTTTGGACAGGAGCTTTGGTTAACTTCAACATGTTTCTTTTCCCAAATTTCATCCACCATTGAAAAAAAAAGTAGCCTATGTTCGAACTCGGGTCTTTAACTATGTGCATATCAAATGTAACCAGAATCTATTTAGCAGTTTAGCCATACAAATGTTACAGAAAAACAGACAGACCTTTTTTCATAATGACTAATAGCAGGTTGATGTAAAGTAATTGGAAACCTGCTTCAGTAGAGGCAAATAAATTAGTTCTGAACCAGTTCAATTATTCAGATATCATACCAAAACCAACTAGAGGTTGGGATATTGTGTTTAATGCACAGAAAGTTTACTAGCTAACCTTCCTACAGTTTAAAAAAACAGACAGTATAACTGTAGATTTAGGATTAGTTCGAGGTACCAAACAGGGCAAACCACTATATTTCCATTCTGTAATTCCTAGGAGCATGCTTTTCAAATCCTATGAAATAACATGAAAGATAGCATTCTGACTGATAAACTAAAGTTGGTATAGCTTAACATTTCTGTGACCAAATTTGTATAACTTTTAGGTTATAAATAGATCTGTCAAAGATTGTAAGAAATTAATATAATAGAAACTATAACTATATTTCATACTAATTTGAAGACCAGGTAAACAAGCGAAATTTTTGAGTTCAACTTGAAATTTAATCGTGATATGATCAAAGTAAAGAAATTACCGTATACAAAGGTAGATCTTTCCTTTCATTTTCAGTCACTAATTTATCAACTTCTTGAAGTTTCATCCATCCGTAATGACTCCCGATAATTAAGGGAATCGATACTACGAGTACAATGTTTTTGGAGAAAAACCTTCGAACGCTCATATTTATATTTTGTAAAGATTTCAATGAATATATTTTTTGATCGCCGTTTGTTTTTCTATTATAATCCAAAAATAATGGATTGTTCCATTCTTCAAGTATTCTATGCTATTCTAATGCATTTTAAAAGCAGTAGCATAATATTTCATCTCATTTGTCAATATCATACTGACAACGACACTTGACAGCTTGTGTTTCGAAAATGCAATTGATTCCATTGATTTTATGGTAAACATACTTAAATTGGTATATATTAACTAGAACTGATTTCATTTTTAATAATGTTCGTTTCATTTAAAAATGTTTAGTCCAGGAGTATTATTATTCTGTGGTTTAGTCTTACCAAAACGCAACCTGTCAACTGTCAAGTGCCAGCTGATTAGTTGACATTTGACAGTTACTCAATTACAAATTGTAGCCAATCGAATATAGATCGTTTTTTAAAGCAACCAATACCAAAGTAAAATAATAACAACACGAACGATAATGACAGCTTCATTCGGCTGAAAACCAATGAAATGTAATTTTCCTACCTCTTCGAATTTGGCAAGATCGGGGTGAAATGTCAAGTGAAGCAACTTTCTTTAAAAATATGGTAGCATCTCAGTAAGAAGGTGTTCTTTTTTTGCTAGTCATTAAAATTTCAAGAAGCTTATTAAGCAAGTGTGTTTGATCCAATTTGTAAGTATAATTAGATAGATTTCATGTATTATTTTTAAAAGAAAAGTTCTAAATTCTAGTATATTTAAGGTAAACACCATCCAATAAGCTTCACACAAAATTCAGGATGACGTCTGAAGAAGTCCAGATATCTGAAGAACTTAAAGGATGTTATGAAAATCTTATTGTTATCGATGTTGGGGCAAACTTAACGAACAAGAAATACGGCCGTGATCTCGATTCAGTTATACAGAGGGCAAAAGATGCAGGTAAAATATGTGTTTTATTGGTGGATTGCATTATTTCGGCAGCTTCTTGTGTTGCGTGCAAAAATGTGTTGTACGTAACACCGGAACATGTTAATACCACGGCGCTTAATTAATTATTAATGTGCTAGATAGCATTTAACTTGATACATTGTTATTTTCTATTCAAGAAAATTGTATTCTAGTTTTTATACGAGTTTATTATTTCTTTGATAATAACGACACATTCTTACTAACATCTTGTAATAGAATTCATCATTATTTTAATGGAAAAGCGAATAGATTACTCATTATAGTCATGGTCTGTTTTTCTAAAAAATGATTAGTATATAACATATTAAAGTCCTTATTTTGAAGACTATCTGTGACAATTTTAGTATGGTTACTAGAATGAATACCTACTAGCATACATCCTGATCTTGTCATATAAAAAAATGTATTTTGAAGAAGGCTTATTTGTTATATTTCAATACGGATTAGCTAATTTAAAAAGGTAGAGTCACAATAGTCTTGTAGTACATTATGTAAAACAAGCAGAGAACAAACCAAAAAAAAAATACCTCTAACTATAAACACTTTTGTTTTTTAAGCTATCCATAATATATGTATAATAATAAAGACTAGTAGTCTGAGGTATCTGACCTGGATTCTTAATTTAAACATAGCAATGATGGCTGTTAAAAAAAAGTGACTGATGCAGCTGAAACACTAAATTTAATTATTACTATACCTATTTTTTTATAGTAATAAGAATGTAGTTTAGTCAAAAGATATCATTCCTAAATTGACTGCTGTAAAAAATCCATTTTAATACTCTTTAATTTTACCGTAATTGTAATTTAGGTAGAAACCATCAAGGAATGACAAACTCAGTGCCAGTAGGGTGCCCTTTTGGCATACTAGCTCTTAATAAAGCCATGAAGCTCAATAATCAATTTTTTTTTGTTTTATATTCAGGTATTCATTCTCCAGCAATGTATACATAACAACTAGAAAGCATTGATTACTTTTTCAAAAGTTAACAATTTTTAGGTGTTCAAAAAATAATGGTGACTGGCACATCAGTTCGGAGTAGTAAGGAGGCATTGAGGCTAACTCGCCTCTATCCCAGCACAATATACTCAACTGCAGGTAAATAATTTTTTTTGTTGTTTCTATAACAGGTATACTCACAACTGATTCTAATGTTTGTGTAGATTTGAAAAGGTAGAAGTAGAAAAGAAACTTGTAGATGCTATAGATGTAATGATGATGTAAAGACCATGTATTTGTATTTTGTAATGACTATTGCACATTCTTGTTACATGTCTTGTGTATTGGGTATTATTAAAACTGTCTGCCTTATAACTAATTTAAAAATTAACGTTATGGCAACAGAATAAGGAAAATTCGCCATGTATGAATTCATATTTTTTTCAGTGGTTCCTTTTCTTACCCACCTGCCAAAGCTCTGTTTCTGATGGGTTTAGAGCAGTGGTGGGCCAACTAGGGCCCGCGGGCCGGTTCCGACCCTTGAGAGGTTTTAATCCAGCCCGTCAAAAGTTTTTTTTGAAAAAGAATGAACCTCCTTAAAAAAATTAATGTGCGAAATGTTAAAAGACTATTAAAATTTGAACAATTAAGATACTGAATTGATACTTCAAACATATATATTGCGTATTTCATATGTTAAGACTTCATAAATAGATTTTATTTTAATAAATGATTTTAAAATAAAAATAAAATGCCTTATGTTATCTTTATTCAACGGTCTATAATCGTAATATTTACAGTTATTTTTAGGTATTTTAATTAACCGGACCGCCTTAAGATTAATTTTAATTTACTGGCCCTCCACTAGATTTTTTTTTAATTTACCGGCCGGTGGTCAAAAGAATTTGCCCACCCCTGGCTTCGAGCATTAATATCCCTAACTGTTATTTAGCAGTAAACATTGGGATTGAGTGAAATCTACCCCATCACAATATATGTACTGCATAATAGTATTAAGCTTCTCCGTAACCATCATCATAGTCATTCATCATCAACAGTAGCAGAATCTGTCTCTCTTCTTAATTTAAGCATTCTAAAATGGCTCTTAAAATACTTTTCGTATTATTTTTAATTATCTTTCTCATTCTTCCCCATTGTTTTGGAGTTCTGTTGTGGCTTTAAACATGTTTTTTTAATAAAGGTATTTTTGGCAACTATTTAGATTTTAAGGACTCTTTTTTGGAACTGATAGCCCAATTGTTATAGTTCAGGCTACTTAACACTCGAATGTAAAACAGATGATAAAACAGCTACCTGATTTAAGTTTTATCTTGACACTGATAATTTATTATTGTTACAATAAACTTCTGAATTAAATATTCTGTAACTAGCTGCTACCTGCGGTTTCGCCCGCGTTTTCACAGAAACCCGGTGTGCGATCGGGATTTAAAATATCCTATATGTTAATCCAGGTCACAATCTATCTGTCTTCCAAATTTCAGACAAATCCGTTCAGCCATTCGAGCGTGAAAGAGTAACAAACATCCATACATACATACTTACAAACTTTCGCATTTATAATATTAATAGGAATAGGATATTCCAGATTACAAGATAGGTAAAAGTTAAAACGTAATATTGCTATTCACAATCTAATTTCATTAATATAAGATACAAAACTTTTCTTTTGTGAATACTTTGTTTATATTTCACATTGTATTTCATCATAACAATCACTGATATGTATGAGTCATAGATTTCTAGGTCTTACATGTTT
>NJDC01005609.1:0-13941 GCA_002245475.1 Calephelis virginiensis
TATAAACTTAAAAAATAAGATGTAATATTAATAAATGATAATAATAATAATAAAAACTCTTTATTGTACAACAAAAACATATTAAAAGTACTACAACTATTACAACAACAAGTAGATTGTTTATAAAAATGGCGGTTTTATCGCTAATAAGCGATTTCTTCCAAACAACCAGCATTCAGAAAAAGAAATATACAAATAAGGAAAAAGTACAACATTAAAAAAAGAAAGAAAATACAATACATACAATACAATGGTATCTATATAACTTGTATTTATCACAGTCAGAAAATTAGTCTGAAGGCTTACACTACACTGAAAGTAGAATCCCATAAACGTCTTACTGGTACGGCCACATTTTCAAGTTTACTGGTTGCCGTGGCCTCCAACACGAAACACAATAATTGGGAGCACTGACGTTATTGTGACAGAAATAAGTGTTACATTGGTAACAACATAGGAAAGAGAAAGAGAACACAAAAGAAAACATCGATGAAATTTGTGATCTCGTACTGGGTGACCGACGTTTGACCATTGGTAAGATAGCTGAGATAACAAACATTAGTAATGGCAGGGTGCAACACATAATAACGGAAGAGTTGGGGTTCCATAAGGTTTCTGCTCGCTGGCTCCTGAGGTTGCTTTCAGCTGAACAAAAACGAGTTCGATACACAATTTCGCGAGACTGTTTGGAACTTTTTGAGACTGATCCCGAGGACTTTTTGTCTAGATTTGTTACCATGGATGAAAGCTGGGTTCACCACCATACTCCTGAATCAAAGCAACAATCCAAACAGTGGAAAAGATCAGACTCTCCTACACCGAAAAAGGCTAAGGTCGTTTTGTCGACTAACAAAGTCATGACTTCTGTTTTCTGGGATGCGAAGGGCATTATTTTTGTAGATTATTTACCGAAAGGTCAAACTATAAATTCTAATTATTATTGTAACCTTTTTCGAAGACTCCAGGAAGAAATAAAAGAAAAAAAGGCCGGGAATGTTGCGTAAGAAAGTTTTGTTTCATCAAGACAATGCACGTGTTCACACTTTGGTTGCAACAATGTCTGTAATCCATGATTGTGGCTACGAATTGCTGCCCCACCCACCTTATTCGCCGGGTTTAGCCCCCTCAGATTATCATTTATTTCCAAATTTACAAAACACTTGGGTGGCTTGAAATTTTCGACCAAAGATGAGGTGATAGTCGCAGTAAACGACTATTTCGCCAACCTTCCGAAATCTTTTTTTTTCGAGGGGATAAACAAGTTGCAGGTCAGGTGGAAGAAGTGTGTTGAGCTAGATGGAGACTATGTCGAATAATAAAAATAAATTTAGACCCACTTTTCTTTCATTTTCTTGGTCGGGCTTAGAACTTTTGGATCCACCCTCGTACTAAGCAAAAATTATTACAATCAAGTTTTACCCTATCTACCATACACTACCACCGCTTCCAAACCCGGCCATTCAGGAGAAGAAACGGCGAAACAAACTCCCGGGCAACCAGGACTAGCCCTATTTACCTTAATTACCACAGTCTCCAAACCTAGCCAGTCAGGGGAAGAAACGGCGAAACAAACTTATTGGCAACCAAAATATTTCATATTTATATTTGTTTCTCTCTGTAAGTAATTTACACTATGATACATTTTATCTAATAGCCAGTCGAAAAGCTTTTTTCGAAAACTATTTAGAGGCAATGATTTGAAACTATTTGCTATTTGATTATATATACTATAATGGACATGCAATATACATTATTTTTAAAGATAAAGTCTTTGGCAAGGCACATGCAACTTTTCACTATTTTTAAATGTGAAATCTCTAACTCTTCAGCATTTGTTTGTAACAAATGATCTTGTTTTTTTACAAATACACGTAGTACTGCCAAAATATAAAAAAATCAGTGACTTCAAAAGTGGTTTGCATGAATATATCTGATTAACATTACATATCGCTCTTATACACTTCTTATGAACTCCAAAGATTCTAATTAAGTCTACATAACTTCCCCAAATAGGGATGCCATACTGCAAAACAGAGGAAACATATCCATGATAAGCTAATAGAGATTCTTTTAAGCCTGTCACTTATCTAACTCATCTTAAAACATAAACAAAACAATCAATTCTATTGCAAAGAGACTCAATATGCATTTTCCACTAACAGAATTTATCAATTTTTATTATTAGGAAATTCGTTAAGTCCACATTTTCTATTTTTGTATCATTTAAAACTACGTCTACTTTCTTATTCTCTTTACAATGCGCTTGAAATTCAACTAATTTTGTTCTGGATAGGTTTATTTTTTAATTATTATCACTATGCCATGATGAAACTTTAGTTAAAGTTTCAGTTGTTTCCTCTTTTAAATCAGTTTTAATTTTACAAATAATGAGCAGAGTGGTATCATCTGCAAATAAAATAGAATCATACTTGATAGCATCAGGAAGATAATTTATATAAATGAAAAAATTAATGGCCCTAAAGTACTACCTTGTGGTATATCGCAGTTGAAGAAGATAATTCGAAGTATAAATTTTCTAACGGTTACCACATTTTTTTATGTTTGAACACACTTTGTCCTGTTTTCTAAATAGCTTTTTAACCATTCTAATGAATTACCTCTAATGGCAAATTTTTCAAGTTTCTTTGATAAAATTTCATGTGAAATAAAATCAAATACTTAACTCATATCTAAAAATACAGAGAGTGGATACCTTTTATTATTAAGACAGTCAGTTACTTTTTTTTACCAAATGAGAAACATGCATAATATACTGTAGACCTACCGTTCCTAAATCCATACTGATTTTTTAATAAGTTAAAATCAAGTAAGTAAGCAACTGTAAAGTTTATTAAATTTTCTCAAATATTTTTGAAATAACTGGTATTAAAGTTATAGGTCTATAATTACTTATCTCACAAATATCCCTCTTTTTAAAAAGCGCTTTCACAATAGACTTTTTAAGCTCCAGGATTTATCCCTCCAAGAATGATAAGTTAGTTATATGGCAAAGAGGTTTTGATATTATCTTATTTTTTAGTATATCTGTGCTTATATTGTCATACTCTGTGGCCTTTGTGTTTTTCAAATAATGTATGACTTTAATTATATGCTCATCCACTGGTGTTAAAAACATACATTTAATGTGATTGGGAAAATATTGTGATTTAATATGACATGTGGAGCTGTCTTGCTTATTAGAAGAACGTTTAGTCTGATTTATAAAGAACTTATTAAAGTGTTCACAAATGAGTTGAGGTTCTTTATAAATTACATTATACCTTAATAAATTTTAATATATTGTTGATAAGAACGCCATATTCATTTCTCAAGACCGATTACTTTGTTTCCAAACTTTTTAGTGCGCCATCTGTGATCTTTTATCGTTACCATCAATATATTTGTTTGTGTGTGTCGAATTCATGGTAGTGTGGATAATGTTTTACTTATTAATTTTAATGTACTGTATAAGCATTATTATTGAAAAATATTAGCGTTCTGCACTTCTCTCACACATAAACTATAAGTATGAATACGCGCAATTTTTGTAAAAATGGGTCTAAAGTATTGGCTTAATTGTATTCTTCTTTATATGTTTTATTTTGAAATGCACATTTAATCATATCCCCTAAAGTTAACATTACATCTTTATTATGAAAGGTAAGAAGATAAAATAAAATATGAAAATGTGCATATGTGTACATTGCATAGGTGCAGATGTATATATGTATATGTGTAGGTTTATACTAGCTTTCACTCGCAGATTTTTTCGCGTACCAAGTTACATTTTAAATTTCACGAAGCCTGCGAAACTTGACTTCTGCATCGATTTTGATGAAACAAAGCCTATGTAACTCAGTTATAATGAAGCATATGTAAAGGATTCTAAAGAATTTTTGAAATCGGTCCCGTGGTTTTGGAGCCTGTTCATTTCAAACAAACAAAGAAAAAATCAAATTTTTCCTCTTCATAATATTAGTATCTATAGATAAATTGTAGCCTACATGTTACCCTAATGTATAATCTATTCCTGTAAAATTTTATAGAAATCCAGTTAGCACGTTTTGTATAAAAGAGTAACAAACTACCGTACTACCACAATACTGACAAATCCAACCTTACCGTCCAGCCGTTTGGGCTGTAGGACGTGGCAAAGAAATGGAAATAAATGCATGCAAACATGTGTTTAAAAATATTACCCTACTTCTAATAAAAAATGTCGAATCAAAAAATGTTTATAATTAAAAATAAAACGCCTTTTCGATAATCGTAGGATGGAATCTCATCCTAATTGGTTGGTAGGAGTTACATCCTAATTGGTTTAGTTCACTTTAGCGCCTACGCCAGCGCTTTATATTGGCTTTGACAGTTTACAATAAAATAAATGTTTAGACAAATTAATTCGGTCTGTCGCGAATCTATTTAATTTACATGACTAGCTTCCGCCCGCGATGTCAGTCTTCTAGTGATAAAACTGAAAATTTAAGATTTTTTTCTACGTATTTTTCCAGGATAAAAAGTATCCCATTTTATGCAAAAGATAATAAGGTATAATTATACAAAGTTTCATCGAAATCAAACCGTTAGTTTCCACGTGATGCCTGAACATACAGACAGACAGACAACATTTTTTTAATCACATATTTGAGTTTGGTATCGATCCAGTAATCCAGTAACACCCCTGCTATTTATTTTTTAAATATTTTCAATGTACAGAATTGACCCTTCTACAGATTTATTACATGTATAGATAATATCATGTCAGCCAATAATGTCTAAGATGCAATATATCATCTGTAATAACCTCTAGCTAACAGTTTCAATACTGGACTTCAAAAGAAGTTTTATAAGTATCCGTCGAAAAATACTAGCTCTGCTTCGTAGTTTCACTCGCATATTAATATTTGACGATCAAAGTAATAGATTAGCCAATGTAAAGAAACCAATTTCCCAAATTCTTCTGTTTCTATCTCAGATTAACATGATCAAACAAAGAAAAAAATTTTCTTACCTTTTTTTTAATTTTAGGAGGAAACATTTTTTTTTTGCTTATATGCTATTTTAAATTCGATAAAATGCTAGTTATCGCTCCGGCTCACCATTTTTTTTAAATTTTACGAGAAAACGTTTTTTTGTTTTGTCTGCTTGTATGCTTTTTTTAAATTCGATAAAATGCTAGTTTTCGCTCCGGCTTACCATTTTTTTAATTTGAAGAGAAAATATTTTTTTGTTTTGTCTGCTTGTATGCTATTTTAAATTCGATAAAATGCTAGTTATCGCTCCGGCTAGGCTTACCATTTTTTTAATTTTACGAGAAAACATATTTTTGTTTTGTCTGCTTGTATGCTATTTTAAATTCGATAAAATGCTAGTTATCGCTCGCGGCTTTGCCCGTATATGGAATTAAATAAGTCCTTTCACAAAATTCTAAAATATCGAGATAATTTGTTGAGAAAATAAACGAGAGTTTATTTTCTACAGTCTAATGTAAAAAATCCATGGTAAAAATATGTGGTAAAATTAAAACTCGGTAGGTTTGACCTTAAATACACCATATTTACAGCATAGACACATTTACAATATGTATTATGTATGTAGAATTTTGGCGCCATCGACAGAAAAGATGGTCGAAGTTTTGTCATAATTAAAGAATTTCGTGTTGATATTGAGTGTAATTAGCCAATTTTGATATATTTTGTACAAATTTGTTCAGTGAAAGTGCACAAATGAAATAATCATGAAAAATTTAGCGTATCGTGTATTTCATCGTTGCCGCCAAATCTAATTACATAAACTTGAGTAATGAGGCCACCACTTTACCAAAGAGCCTGACATGACTTACTGACGATTTATAACTGATGACTAATTATAATTGATTAAAATTGATATAAATTTGATGCAAATTTCTATTTGACTAATGGCAAAATACTAACGTGAAGGCCAAAACCTAAAAAAAGAAAAATTATATACCTATTGTTGGAAAAAATCAATTTCTCAATAAAAAATTTCACTTTAAGTAGTATGAAGTTATTAGCACTAATGTGTAAGTATTTCAATCAGCCGTAATAGCACTCTTGATTGCTATTTCTAATAACAAGTATACTTAATCAGAGATTTCTCGGCAACAACATTACGTCACTGGTTTTGTATACGCATGGAAATAGACGTGATCGAAGGAATTATCGTAAAAAGGAACGCCGCGGGTGTCCTCGATACGTAGTAATCAATTAAAGTCAGTTACGCTATTCAATTACTAAATAAAAGAAAATAAAAACCCATTATACAGCTTTTTGGATGATAAATATTTAGTCTGAGTTCATCTTATTGATTTTTCTTTTTATTAACTCATGCTTCTTTTGGGAAGGTGAGGAAAACAGTAGCGTTTCGCGAAATGGAACGTGACCTCTGCTACCTACAACTCTGCAATACTGGAATTTATGTTGACGAAATTTAGGAATGAACAACCAAATGTTACGACCAGAAGGCTGCCTTCCTGCCAGGCAGCTCGTAAAAGGCGAGCATAGGCTTACCGTCACAATCACCGTGACATCTGACTAGGTGGTAGAGTTTCGCAGCGATTCACCCGGAGTGGTACCACCGCCTTACCTATTCCTGCCGCCATAACGTCATGACGTGTTCCAGTTCGGAGGGTAAGGTAGCCGGTAAACTTACTTTTGCTCGAGGCTTAACATCTCGTCCTCGCAACTTAAACTTAAGCTCGCGGCAAAACACCGTTACCACCTTTGGTGTCTCTAGGCGGCGTGAATTTCTTACCATTAATAAATCCGTCTGCTTGTTTGCCTTCCAATATCATAAAAAAATCAGAAAGAGAATTTGTGACTATAGGATGTAACTACCCAAATTAGTAAGAAAGGTATTAAGAAATCACCACAGGATTTGAATCTTTGGTAGCCTACTTGCATTCGTCAGTCGAGAGAAGAAAGGGTGCAGGTACAAATCCTGTTTGAGGTGATTCTTTTCTTTAACATTCGTGTTAATAGCTCGTCGCAATGAACAGGTGTATTAGGAAATGCTAAATAAACCTTACGCAACCTCAAAGAAACAAGCTGATTAGAAAAAAAATTGCTTGCCGACAATCTGTGTTGCTCTACGTTAAATTTAGTCAAATACTCGTAGAACCCAGAAGTCCTGTCATTAAGATATAGCTTTTAAGATTGATTCAACATAAGCCTTCAGTACCATTTTCATTGCGAACACGAAATTCCATTGACGATACAAAGTACAAGACAAACTCTTTATTCGATGTTGTTGTCTATTATGAAATTTGCAATACACACTAAATATCATATAATTGAAAACAGTATACATATATTGTATTTCATATAAATAACAGATACAATTCAAACTCCGCGCCAAAATAGAAAACAGTTGTCCCGATCTAACTACAACTGACAGCAAAAAAGAACAAACGTTTGAATTTGAAACCATAGACAAATAAAAAAGTCCATCCAGATACATGGACAGTTACTTTAATCTTTGGCTACTTACTCAACTGAGTGCAGAGTTTTGGCGCCATCGTGAATGAAGATGGTCGTAATGTTTTCATAGTTATTGAATTTCGTGTTTACATTGAGTGAAATTAGTTGATTTAGGTGGGAATTAGTTAAATTTTGTTCAGTGAAAGTGCACAAATGAAATAATTATGAAGATATTAGTGTATCGTGTATTTCCTCACTGTCGCCAAATCTCAATAGACGAGCTTGAGTAACAAAGCCACCGTTTTACTCAAGACCCAGACATGACTTACTGACGACTTATGAGTGATGACTAATTATAATTGATAAAAATTGAATAAAAATTTGATGCAAATTTCTACTTGACTAATGGCAAAATACTAACGTGAAGGCCAATACCTAAAGAAAGAAAAGAACTGAGTGCAGGTACTGTTTTATAAATAGGAAAATATAAACGATATTACACTATAAATACACACAACTATACATACTACACTTTAATGGTAGGTGTTAATAACCTACAGCTGTTATAGTATAGCTCTAGTGTAAGCTTCCAAAACGGAAAACAATGGGTAAGGCTCTCAAATTAATTAAATATGACATCCCTCTACAAATTTTGAGATGGTTTTTGTTGCATTTTTTATTTTTATGGAAACTGTATGTAGTTTTTTTATATAAATAAAAATTCTTTGATCGTTTATACGTGAATGCATACGCGAATGTAACGCTATAGTATTATTAGCTGGAGTTCTCAAGAGATGGCGGTACTAGTCTAATATGAAAAGTGGACAAGTATTAAATTTTTATGAAAATCTTTAACTTACTTTGCCTAATATATTGCTAATCTTGTGGTTTTCACAGCTTTATCGGACTTAAAAAGGCTTTTTCACAAAAACAATAGGTTCCTCCTCTATTTTAAAAATAAAACAATACACTTTTATTTATGCGAGAAACTAATGTCTTTATTTCGTTTCATCTTATTTGCAAAAAAAGTGAGCAATCCGCGACAATCTCAGCAGCATCACGTAATGTCGTAGTTATGGCTACTCGCTACAAGATGGCGTTGGTGGTTCTATAAACTACTATTCGCTAATTAAAAGCAGGTCAAGTTGATTGGACATTTGACGTGAAAAGAGTCGGAGACGGACGTCGAAATAATTGTTTGAAATTAGCATATGTCCTACATTTGATATGAATATTTCAAATAAAACAAATAATACTTGTTTACCAAAACAAGGTTAATCCCAATATTGTAAATGTTAAATAAATATTTATATGTTTCTTTTTCAATATGTACTCAAACTTTTCCAAGTCTAAGCTTTACTTAAAGCTACGTTTAAAGCTCAAATATTTCGTGATCTACTTATGTACCGAGGCTACTATTAATTATAGTATGATACCATAGTAGGCATAGGCAGGTACTTACGTTTTGGAGTTATATGATTGAAAACGCGATGTTAACTACGGGCAAACGATAGTGTTAAGTGAATCAATATTTTTTTTTTAATTTATAAATTCAATCAGAATATGTAGTTGTATTTTATAAGAGTTTAAAATGTAAAAGATGAGGAGTTTAAGTTTCAACAATTTATCAAAATATGTTATCAATATTTATTACCTCAATTAGGAAAAGATCGGTGAAGTTGTAAAAACCGCGAGGTTAGCAACACGTTAGTCATTCCAAAAAAAACCTAAATTGTGTACTCATTGAGTGGGAAAAAAACACAAAATTAATTTTTAAATAATATAAATATCAAATATGCAAACCTGTTAGCTAAATTATAGAAGAAAACAGCTGCCTGTTATAATTTTAATATTTTAATTTCTCAAACAAATTATTTGTTTGACAAAATTTTATTAAAACAATTAAAAGAGTTAAAATATTCGTAATAAAGTGATTAGGTTAAGTACCGTACTATTTCTAAATTTGAAGGAAAAGTTATTATGTCACCTACCATAAATAAATCTCTAGAAATTAGTACTTTGATTCAAGGCTCGTAATAAAAGAACATTAATCATGCAACTCTCAACATCCAATTTGCAATAACGGGTGGGTGACGGTAGTCACCTGGCGGTAAACGTCATTCAAATAAGCCGTTCTATTTTTATTTTGATACTACTCTACCTACTATTACTGCCAGCACTTTACTTGTCGCTATAAAAAGCCAATATAAACCTAAACGTCGTTGAGATCGCCCGCATTATCTCATGATTATCGCGTGTCAAAACATCGCCACGCTCGCGATACTTCGCATGTAATCTGATAAACGATGTACGCTGCACGCTTCGCGCTTCTATTTCGTCTTTGTCACACCTAAGCCGTTCGTAGTATGCTGTCTTGCTTTGTAGGTCATCCATTTCATTCATGCGCGGTACACCTCCGCGGGCGCGCTGTTTACAGACACAAACAAACTGTATACTGCAAACCGCTTAGCTTTAAGTACAAGACCGTGAAAGTGATATTGTCAAGAGCTCCCTCTCTTTCTAAAAGCCGATCTCTACTTCGAGACTTCGCGGATAGATGTCGCTAGTTGTAGCGTTTTAGGTTATTTAATGTGAAATAAATGTCACAATTTTCGGCGCGACGTTGCCGGACTTCGCCACCAGGATCAGTGGCGGGCATAAGTCTATAAACTACACTGTCTGATATACTTGAGATAAATCTTATTTCTAATACAGTAAGGGTGATATTGGTTTAATATGATGGCATTTGTGATTTGGTTTTTGTTAGTGAGCGTCACGTTAACGTTAGGAGTGTGGTACACACACCAATTGTCAGTAGCTAATGCGAACGATGCGCCTCGCAGTGATCACTTATTGTGGCAGAGCACGCCCGCCCGGTTTATAGAGCTTAATTCAATTTAGTAATTGATACGTTTGTCGCTCTACTTTGTCGCAACTGTTTATTTAACCTTAAATTATATTTGATTGGTGTAACGAAATTTAGGAGTTAATGCATTGAGAAAATCTTACTATGAATTTTTAATATATTTCTTGATACATACAAAAAAAAATACTTTATGAAGTGATACATTATATCACTTTATAGAGTTATTTAGTTAGTGATATATTATATCACTATTTAAAGTTATTGTTTTGTTCAATTAGCATGATTTTTAGTCACTATTTGTTACTTGCAAAGGACCGGAAAATATTTTATTCTGACCTAATTTAAATCGTATTAGGTATATCATATTGATCAGTCAATAGAAATTCGTAAGATTTTAATTTTAATTTTTTAATTGAAAATTTCCAAAATATTTTAAAACTGTTTATATAAACTGTCTCAAAATTTAGTATAAAAATATATGACGTAATTTCTATTACAAAATTTAAAATAATTACGAGTTAATTAAGAGAAACATACGCGTGTTTGTTTCTGGGACTGTCCGAGAAGATTTGATTTAATACAATTTATGATAAATTCTTTTTATTTTAAAATAAAACCCTACAAAACGTAGAGTTCGAAGTAGTTGACAAATTACACTCCACCAATTAATTAGTCATTAATAAGTGTAATTAATTATTAACCACCTAAATCTGATAAGCTTAACGTGAGAAAAACAAATAAAAATAAAATTTTCAAATTGATATTATGTCTCTAAACATGGTAATTCACGCTACGCATTCTTCAATACACCGCCCAGACCGTTGTGGATCACACAAACATAATTCACATTGTTTAATCCTTTATTTGCACTTTAAATTGTACGAATTAAGATTCAAAATTGTGTAAATAACTCATAAAAGTCTGCATTCTCACACACACATGCTCATGTATAAGTGCATGTTGTATACATGACGCATTATACGTACTGTTATAAATGAAATATGTTGCTTTCACACTACAGTATCAAAATGTTTCATCGATCAGACGCATGCGATTAAAAACCTTATTCTTTAGTAATACGACATGTTTTTCTTTATAGAGTAATAATTTGGCTTGTTATCTTTTGACTTAAGTAAAACATACAGTTGTCGGCGAACGCGTGACCTGTTATTGTGTGTATTAGGTTACTTTAATCACAATTTGGAGTGGGCTACGATATGCCTTTGGAACTGACGACCTAGCAACAGCGTTAAATTGAATTGTCCTATTGACAAAGGTGATTTCGGCGTTATTTTTAACTGACTTGTAAAATGAGTATTTTGTTTATGGAATATTTATTGTATGCACTAATACGCTAAGGTGTACGATGTAGCTTCGGTATAGCTTTAACCGTTACCGGTACCATATTTTGTTATTATTTTTGATATAGGTATTGAGATTCTTCTAGATAACTGTGGTTTTGGCCATAGCTTTTTATGTTATAGCAAGGTATATTCAGGAGTCGAGTCTCCAGTTGCAAAGAGTGTCACCTATACATCACAAGATGTTAATGGTGCGTTGACAAATTTTAAACTTCCAGCATAAGTTTACTTTACCTTCCATATTAAAATATGACAATAACAAGCACTGATGTTTTAGAACATTAATATTTAAGGCAGTGATTTCAATCTGGGACAGTCAATGCAGAACTCTATTTCCTAACAAAAACAGATCATATTTGGATGGCAATAGTTCCTTGCTTACAAAGCGTCCACCTTTCCTGCTATAGGTATGTAGTAAAAATTGAACACAAGTGCCAAAGAAATGGCGAGTAATCCTTTGAATCGGCCATCAGCTGACTTACCTATGTTCATAAATTTTAAAGAAAGAAAAAAATTCGCCCCAGACAGGATTTGAACCTGTAACCTTTCGTCTCAAGCCGACGAATGCTCTAACCAATTGAGCTACTGAGGATTCAAGTCCCGTGGCGAAATTTTTAATTCCTTTCTAACCCGTTAACGCGGGTAGTTATGTCCTATAGATACACAATTCTGAGTACCCACCAATACGTTACCTATGTTCAGTTAGTTCTACCCTTGGTCTATTTCATACTTCCGTATTTCTTGTAAGTCTCTTTATCTAGTATGTTTTACAACAAAATTAGCATTATAGTAGAGCAAAGGTACCAATCGTTAATTATTTTCACAGTCCATTCGGTATTAAATTTATGTTATTTAGTCTTGTCGCATAGATTTTATGATTGCACAAGATTGAACATGTCGAAAATAGCAGCTATAAAAAAAACAGTCAAAAACTATACACGAGCGTAGTAATATTTAGGGAAGTAGAAGATAATAGAATGATAGAGATATAAATTAGAACAAAATATTATGTATAGCTTAAGAGGGTCAAATCTGTCAAAATTAAATGTTATCGCATTAAATAAATAAATAAATAAATATCCCTGGACAAGTTACACAAATTGAATCTAACCCCAAAGTAAGCAAATTATATGCTTGTGTTATGGGTGTTAGTCAACGATTCTAATACATAGAAATACTTAAATAGACACCAGAATAAATTTAATAAACACCCAGACCCGGAAATGCAGACATCTAAATGTTCATCGCACAAATGCCTGCCCCCGTCGGGAATCGAACCCGAGCCTCGCGGATGATCGGTGTAGTTAGGCGTGTACGCTAGCCACTCGACCAACGAGGCGGTCATTGATGGTATAGAGTATAGACAAAGGCAATAGTTTGGGTTTATTATAGCTGTCAAATTGGAATAATTAAAATTTAATTAGGATTAAAAAAGTAACTCTCATCTCATCTTGGATTGAATGGAATATTCGAATTTTTTATTGTTTTTCTTATGTTAATTAGTGGTTTTCGTGTAATTATATCACCTTAAAAAATACACCGGGTAACGTAAAATTAACTGATAAATTTGGATGATTTTCTATTATTTAATAACACTTATGTTTAAATGAAATTTAGTAAAATGCCAAACTGGTTGCACCTGGATTATTTTTGTCTTGAAAAATTTGATGTTTTCGTAAAAAAACACTTCGAAACTCGATGAAAAATTGTAGGCTTCTCTTTTTTTTAAATGTGATGAAAAATTTGTTTTAGCCTGTTATTTTTATAAATATAAAAAAGATAAAGTAAAAATGTTGTCGTTTTTCGATTCTTACGTCTATGTTCTATCCAGGGATAACAAATCAAAGCCTTCGCGTATGAGTTAGTTCCTGTCGAAACAATAAATTTCGATATTTATTGATATTAACACATTTTAATTAATTATTTAGTGTCAGTAAGCAAACAGTTTAAAGTAATTATTATTTTAATACCGGTGTAAAGTGTCATGTATATCAGTATGTCTGCAAGGATCGTTATATTTTTCACTCGATACTCTCTGTCTAACACATAAGGGACTTGGCGTGATGATATGTTGTTGCTATTATTTTAAAATATTAAAAACACTTGATAATTTGAAATAGTAATCAAATAAGTGTACGGCTCCCATTATGGTATTTTAGAGGTATTTGGCCAATAGTGCAAGTCTACCGGCTACCCTACCCTCCGTACTAGAACATTGTCATCATTGCAGCAGGAAAATATTACGAAAATATGACGCTGAATCCATAACCGGGCA